>CM040125.1:106994385-107230588 GCA_022559845.1 Amorphophallus konjac | reverse complement strand
TAGACAGCCTGCCTGAAGCTTGATAGCTGAAGTCTATACACTCATCTACTGTTAATCGATCAAGTCTGTACAGCCAATGCATTTAATGCATCTTATGCATCATGTCAAAGTCTGTACATTATTCTGGTCGCTCTCAAGTCCATATAGTGTATTGTCTGCACGTTACATAGTCTACACAATACTGCAGGCTAAGTCTGAACACTCTTTAATAAAGCCTGTACACACTTCAGATAGCAAGTCTGTACACTTAGCGTCTCATGCTATGTCTTAACACAATCAGCAAGTCTGTACATTCGAGCGTCTCACGTTGCATCTCACTTTCATAGCAAGTCTGTACAGCCTTCAGTTGCATAACTCAAGTCCGTACATTCGTCTGGATGCATAATGTGAAGTCTATACATCGCACAGCATGCAAGCCACTAAGTATGTACATTGCTGAATTGCAAGAGTCCAAGTATGTACATCGCCACATTGTTCATGCATTGCTTAGCTCAAGTCTATACATCGGTCCTGTAGCTTGCTTAGCTCAAGTCTATACTGTAGCTTGCTTAGCTCAAGTCTATACATTTGTAAGTCTGTACATTCGCCACCTTGCATTAAGTCTCAAAGTCTGTAAAGCCTTTTGCATTGGACTTAAAGTCTATACATTGCAACTTCACCTACGTTCTGAACTGAGCAAGTCTATACACTCCTTATCTTTTCCTACGTTCAGTTCAGCAAGTCTGTACATTGGGCTATCACTTAAAGTCTATACATCCCTTGGCTAGAACTGTGCAAGTCTATACATCGCCAGGTCTGCACATAGTTGCTTTGAAGCACGCTAAGTCTATACAGCCTTTGCATTACACTAAGTCCATACATTAGCACTGTAGCATGCAGAACACCAAGTCCATACATTAGCACTGCAGCTTACACGAAGTAAAGTTTGTACATTGGGCTTTCACATAAAGTCTATACATCGCTTGCATCGTTAAGTCTATACATCGTCTCATGCATCGTCTTGCAAGTCTATACATTGTGCATCTCGCTGACAAGTCTGCACATTCATTAAGTCTGTACATCGTGCCTTCTTTAATTTGAAGTCTATACATCGTTCACACCAGCAAGTCTATACAGCCTGCATGCCTCATAACGCCCAGTCTATACAATGGCTAGCTGCACAAGTCTGTACAGCCATTGCCCTGCAAGCCCTGCAAGCTTTCCAAGTATATACACTGCATGTCCTGCAAGCTTTCCAAGCATATACATTGCATGTCCTGCAAGCCCTGCAAGCTTTCTAATCATATACACTGCATGTCCTGCAAGCCCTACAAGCTTTCCAAGCATATACACTGCATGTCCTGCACGCACTGCAAGTCCATACATTGTCTGCCCTGCACTCAGCAAGTCCATACATTGCTTCTAGCATGCACATTCACACTTCAAGTCTATACACTCTTGTGTGTCTGCATTGCATTCACTTTCTATACACAGCCTGTGTCTGCATCAGTTCATAAGTCTATACATTGTCTTCTGCACAAACACTAAGTCTACACATTGTAGCATGCACGATCAAACAAGTCTGTACACACTTCAGCACTCAAAGGCTGAACACTCTTCAGCAAGTCTGTACACACTTCAGCACTCAAAGGCTGAACACTCTTCAGCAAGTCTGTACACTCTTTAGCACTCAAAGGCTGAACGTTCTTCAAGCTAAAGTCTGTACACTCCTTATTTCTAAGTCTATACATTCTATCCTTCACACTAAGTCTGTACACGGTGGTCTTCAGTTACCCAGCAAGTCTGTACATCCTTCTGATTATTTTCTTATGACTGTGTGACAGGTACTGTTCGTGAAGCCTATGAAGGGCACGTGATCCGAGGTTGGCACTTGGCACGTGATCTGAGGACAATGCCCTAATTGCTGCTGCTATAAATACGAAGCCTCCTCCATCTGGAGAAGACTGATCAAGAAGTGGATGAAAGACAGAAGAAAAAGAGTGATCGAAAGAAGAAGAGCTGAAGCAGAAAGGGCAGAGAAGTAGCAGAAGAAAAAGGGAAAAAGAGAGAGCATGAGTTGAGAAGAAGAAAAAGATTGAGAGATAGAGAGGTCGTGAAGGAAGAGAGCTTCATTGTCTTCACTTGAATTTGGATCAGATCCAATCCAGTTTGCTCCTGCGAGAGCTACTTTGTGCTTTTCATTTCTCCAGCTTTCTGTCGCTGTGATTTTTATCTTTTATTGTTTTCCTTTACCTTGTTCTTCCGATTGCCCTGTTGGGGATCGGGTTCCTCCTGTGGTTTCAGGAGAAGGGAGATTTGTTTCTCCGGTTTGCTGGTGACCTTGTGTCATCAGTGGTTCCCTCCTTTGTGGAGGAAGAGAGGTCCGAGACCTCTGGTTTGCAGGTGACTTGGTGTCACTTGTGCTTTTCTCTGGGCTTCAGAGGAAGGGAGACTTAGGTCTCCGGCTGTAGGTAGTAGTTGCTACTTGTAGGTCCCCTCCTTGGTGGAGGAAGAGAGACTTCGGTCTCTGGCTTGCTAGTGACTGTGTGTCACTACTGGATTCCCTCCGGTGTGGAGGAAGAGGGGAGGTTGTTTCCCTGGTCAAGCTCTGTGGCAACATTTGTTACAATCTGAGTATGCTGTTCTAGCGTTGCTAGTGGAAGCCTCACTCCGGTTTGGAGTGAGGGGTGGACGTAGGTCTGTGGACCGAACCACCTAAAAATCCTGGTGTCCCTTATGGTTTCATTTTCTTATGTGTTCATCTTATTGCTTCACACATTAGATGTTTGCTTATGATCGAGTGAGAGCTAATTCTTTGTGTTGCTTTGCGAGATCCTTCTAAGTATCTTCAGAATATATCTGCAACTGTTCTTTAAGTCTGCATATCTGAGCATTAGTTTTTAATTAGGCTATATTTTTAAGGGGAGATTCATTCACGCCCCCTCTGAATCTATCGCACCTGTCTCAATAAGACCATGGGAAATTGAGGGAATGAGAGAGAGAGAGAGAGAGAGAGAAGGGGTGGTCACGGTGGTCGAAGGGAGAACATAGTAGAGAACAGAGGAAGAAAAGAGAAAGAAGTGAGTAACGGAGGAAGAAGAAGAAATTTGAAAAGTCAGGCGGCTTTATTGGAAAAGAATCGACGACCGGGGAAAAGCCGTCATTTCAAAATCCGTGACTGATTTCAGGGCGTCATTTCATGATTAAGCAACCATGCATAGGGTCGCTATTTAAGGTGTCTGTTGAGATTCGTGAACTGTCAGGTAATGATGAGGCGAATGATTATAATTAGCGACCATTTAAGCGAGCGCCATTTTATGAATGGACGGTTACTCATGAAGGCATTATTTAAAAGAATTTTGGGGAATTTTTTGTGCTTTTTCAGAAAGGGGAGCGCCCATTTGGGGAGGCGTCATTTCTTAAGAAACGACTATATGCGAGGGCGTCAATTATGGAATTGATATTTTTATAAAAAAAGAGAGCGAGAGGATTAAGCGAATTAGCGACTATGATAAGGGCATCATTTCAAGAATCAACGACCTCTGTGGCGGTCGCAATTTCAGACAGAGACCCATTTTTTAGACAGAGTTGAAGAATTTTGGAAGTTTGATCAGTCTAAACACTTTTCTTTGGCTCAATTAAGGAAGAATCTTTTGTTTAGCAATTAAAGCATCATTACATGATTAATGAGCCACCTTGGCCCTCAAATTCCTAAGAGCTATTACATATGCCTTGCATTGATCTCTATCTTCTTCCACTCGCTCCGTGGGCCGGTGTAGTTTGCTGACCCACCATAAAGCTTGAATTGTCTTGGTTTCTTCTTCATCACCCATTGAGCCTAGGTCCCTCTTCTTAATTGGTAGGAGATGAGAAGCCTCCTCGAAGTGATGGCGGGGAAGGCCGAGTTATGAGAGACACTGATGAGAGTTGTAAAGCACAATCTTTGCTCCACTCCGGAAGAAAGCCGAGCATGAAGGTCTTGAGTCTTGAGGAAGCCCGGCGCGCATGTGAAGGCGTTTTGTGGCATGGTTTTGAAGTGGCCGCGCCAATCCACCCATTTTTTGAGCTTGGGCACCCTGTTAGTGACACTCTCATGTAATCCTAGAGTGCCCGTCATGTAGTAGAGTGGGATCTTAGAGAAAATCCTAGATGCTTGTTGGGTCTCCTCACATGGATCAAATTTGAAATGGAGGTCCACCCAACTTGTGAATAAGATCATTGACCCATATAGGGGCCTCCCCATAGAAGCCAAGGTATGCCCGCTATAGAGGTAAGCTAAGATAGCCGGTCCAATTTTTTTGCCTTCCCATATTCCACATATAGCACTCAATTGCTCCTCCTCTAAGAAATCATCCGCCGAGGGGAAGAGTAGTGCTCCCATGAGGAAAATTACCATTGCCTTCATAATCAACTCCATCTCCTCTTCTTGGTTCTCCTTTCCTAAAGATTTGTACACCCATGACGCAAGCTTCATCAAATCTATCCCTCTTGTGGCTCTTATTTGATTTATCATGTTTTGGCTTGGGATTAAGCTTGCTAACATTTCTATGGCAATTATTGGTTCATGCATGATCACCATCCGTTCTTCCTCTCCTTGCTTCAAAGGCTTTAATCCTAGTAGCATCTCTGTTTCTTCTAGAAGGATAGTGGCTTCAAAGGTAGGGAATAGGAAGGTGTGGGTGTATGGATGCCATATCTCTATAAGGGCTCCCATGGCGGCCCAATCAAAGTGAATATCATTATAATGTTTGGCATGGGTAACTAGGCCTAAGAGGTGCCACTTGGAGAGGTAGGATATCATGTCAAGGGTGACCTTTGAAAGTAGTAAGGGGAGCCATTGAATCTTGATGTATCTTCTAGCTCTCGGGCTATTTGGGTAGTCCTAAAAATTAAGAGCGAGAAAGGAAGAAGAAGGGAGGAGTATTAGAATTCGTAAAGAGAGAGGGGTGGTAATAGAAACTCAACTCTATTCACATACTTACTTGGTTTGCAGCTATTCTCCCACTTATATGCCCTACAATTCCAGAGATTCTTTGAAATCCCACCTTAGTTTTCTTCAAGGGCCTTTGAAGAATCCTCTCCATAGCTCTTTGTTCACTGTTGTGATGGAGAAGCTTTGTTTCTGTTTTGTTCTAGCATGAGCCTTTGACGTGTTGAGTGGTGATAGGCATATCTAGAGGGGAGGGGTGAATAGATCAGCCCCCTTTTGCCCTTCTTTGCAAAAATAAAAACTAGATTTAACACAACTGATTATGAGACAGATATTGGCTAACAGCTAAGAAGCTAGATACGCACATGATGTCTGGAATCGGTCCTATCAAGCTTCTACCGTTGGAACAAGAGAGAAATCAAACCACAAGATAAGATCTTTAAGGTGGTTCAGTCTCAATCTAGAGACTTACATCCACCCCTCACATAATACCGTGAGGCTTCACTGGTGCTAACACACACCCGCTGATTCACAGCTTCTTACAGAGAGAAGCACTCTCACACTCCTCTGCCACACAGCTTGAGGTATCACAACCCAAAACACAGACCGGTGCCAACACCATCTATCTTCCTACACTCAGGTAGACATCAAATGCTATGGAGTTTGTTTTAAGAAAAGCAAACTGAAAATGGAACCACCAGACAGAGTATCATAGTAAAACATAATGCGAAGGAAGTCTCCTGTCTGGGAAAGAGCTTGAGGAGTCCTTGACTTTCTTCTTCTTCTTCCTGGATCTTCACCACCACCTTTGAGGAAGAAGGTTGATTAAGCTTCAAGCTTTTTAAGAGATTTGGATGGAGCTTCATGAAACCCTTCTGCTTGTAAGAAGATCTTCCATCGTGAGGAAGAGGATCGTCTTCTTCTTCAAGTGCTCACACCAGTAGCATCAGGAAGGAGGCTAGCTTCCTCAGCAAGTCTGCCAGCTTTTCATTTTTCCTCTTGCTTGCCTTGCCCATCTTCGAACTGGAGCTCATGCTCCTCATATATTGGTTTCCTAGGGCGACACCAATGTTGTCCGCTTTTCAGGTAACATCCAGAATGTCACATCCACATTATTTGATCTGCTTCCATTTGCTTAGTTGACTTCCATTCTATCAAGTCTACAGGAATGTGGGTAGGTAGGAGACCATAGCAGCCAAGGTACGATCTTCTTCAGAGGATGTCTCTGCCAAATCACAGTCTTCTGACATAGAAGCACTTTGACGACTTTTTCTAGAGCAAACAGATCCTCTGGATTAAGTTCCGGATCATGAAGACAGCTTCCGTCGGATTCAGATCCATTCTGGTAGAACAAGAGTGTGTCGACACTTTCCTAGCAGTGTGTCGAGACATCCCATTGAAAGCCTTGAAGAATCGTTCTGGTTGAATGTGGATGTGTCGACACTTTACACCCAGTGTGTCGAGACATCCCTTTGGAAGGCCTTGAAGACAACTTCTGTCAGTTTCAAACACGTTCTGGTTGAACGTTGATGTGTCAACACTTTACACCGAATGTGTCGGGACATGTGACTCATGCAGAGTTGTTGCAAGAAGGTGTCGAGACAGAAGCGCCAAGTGCAAAGATTTTCATATGAGTGTGTCGACACTTTTCACTCAGTGTGTCGAGACATTAGTGAGTCCAGAGTCTTAGACAGAATGGCTTCAGCTTGATTTCTTCTGGATGTGTCGAGACATGGGTTAGATGTGTTGACACATTCTTTTATGCTGGAGCTCAAGCATTGGAAATCTAACACAATCTCTTCTAGATGTGTCGGGACATCATTAGGCCGTATTGAGACATCACTTAGAGAGATTCTTCTACACTTGATTAGTCAATACATCAAACCAAAATAAGTTGGATATTTCTCAAATATCTACTAATGATTTATGTTCTGTTATCATCCAAACAAGAGGACACAATAGGACGGTTCTATTGAAACTGGAGTTTTAATTTCGACTGTCTCTCTTCTCGGCTGGCGCTGTGATCCTTCTGAAATTTGATGCGTTTGGAAGCCTGGAAGCTCTCTTATTTATAAAGGAAGAACGGTTATTGATCGACGATAAAAGCAGTCTAAGTTTGAGCTGATTAGCCTCTCTTGGTTTGGTTTCCGACTAGGAAATGGGGTTCTGGAACCGCAAGGAATTGGCGACTCCTACAGTACCCGCTATTTTTTTAAATAGCGCCCAACATGTTGTCGCCATTTCTTGACGAACGCCCCCTCACATGGTCGCCATTTCTTTGAAAAATGCTGATTCTAAATTTCATGTGAATTATGATGGTTTGCATATTAATATTCCAATGAGCTTATATCTGCTGTGTTTACATGAATGCTATATCCATTTCTTGCGATGCTGATGATTTTTGAGCACAGGAAAGAACAGGCTATGCAGGTTGCCAAGGTGTTCGCAGTTCTCCTGATGACATTTCTCTTTTCCATGTATTCCTCCTGTATGCATTGTTACTATATGTTATCTACTCTATTATAGCATATCAAGGACCTTGTGGTTCTGATGAACCTGGAATTTAAGTTCCCCTTCATCAAAACAGTGATAATTTCAGGAGAGTCTTAATCGTACAGATAGGCCATTGGGTCATCTAAGGCTTGAGACGACGGTTCCTCTTTATGAGTTAGTGCATGGATAAACGGACTCCGGCTTAGTGTCAACTTAGAGAACTGGATTCCTGACCTAGTCTGGATGGTTAGCAATATTATCCTTGATTATTTTCTATTTTTATTTTATTTTAAAAAAAATTAGCCCAGCATGCATCATGTAGGACATTGAGCTTAGTGTTGAGAATCCTCATATTAAGTCAGTAATGAGGGCCGCTCGCTCGTGATTTGAGTTGACATGAGATATTCCATTCTAAATCGAGTACTAAGTTTTCATTGAAGCCGCTCCAGTTGGTTCCTTGAAAAGTATCTTTTGATTGGATTCTTATCTCGTTTATTTTATTTTCCTGTAAATCCACCTTGATTGTAGCACGTCCACATTGGCTGATAATCGCTCTCCAATGGTGTCTCCCCTTTCGTGCCCGCGTGCACATTTTGTTAGCTTAGTTCTCATCTAGACAATCCTTGCTTTCCCGTAATCATCTGAGGTTGTTCTCTCAGAAACCGTGGAAGATTTCCAACACTTAGTGTCGGAGGCATGTCACATCACACCTTGACATCTACTTTTCAATTATTTCTCACTTCATTCCACTTTGTTACACTTTCACCCCATTCATTTCCACTACACTCCATTCCGTCTCACTCCCTTGCAAAGCAGACGTCAAGGCGGGACAGTTGTAGACACACCAAAATTGATGTTATGTTGAGTAAATTTCATGTCACAATGTAATGCCCAAAGTGGACTTCATTACTGGCTTAATATGCGGCTTTTTCTAACTTTTCTAAATTTTTCGAGAATTAGGGACGGCCTTCTAGGCGTTATTTAATGTACGACTGTATGGAGTGTCGTTATTTAGATAAGGGACAACCTCTTGCGCGGTCGACATTTCTTGGTTTTACGATTTCCATTAAAAATTAAAAGTCAAAGAATTAACGCCCTATTGAGCGGGCGCTCATTAATGAACACCTTTCTACGTAGGCGTTGTTTCTTATTTTTAAAATATGAAAAGTCCATTATTTCTATAATTTACCCAGGAATTAGCGACAGTCTGAACGGCCACCCTTTTAATTATCGCCAGTGAAGCAGTCGCCATTTTCTATTCTGTGTCCAGCGCGTCTGCAACTTCCTCTACATGGCATTCCTTCTCCACTTTGGTTCCAAATTCTTCTGAGGAAGGATATCCATGACCAGGGACTGTTTTCCTTGTTTAATCACATTAGAATAAGGATTTTAACCTTATAAATATCCTCCTGCCTAATGTGGTAGTTTCTTCGATCCCTCTGCTAAGGCGAACAGAGAACCTTACACCAAAGAGAGTGTTGGCTTTGCAGGTGTTTGTGTGAGTAAAAGATAACTCCTGTTCTCTTATTTCCTCTCATGTGGTAGCTACTGCCGCGGCTGATCTTCCTCTCTTGGCTCTCTGTCTACTGTAGCGAAGGAGTTGAAGGGCCATCCTTCATATCATAACCTCCTTTCCTCCTCTCTTAGTTTTCTTTTGCTATTATATGTTCTTATTGATCCGCACGGTTGCATATACATGTAGCTCCTTTGCTAGATAAATTATCTCTTTTTATCTCGCTTATTTGCATTCATACATCTCCCACCTTTTACTCCTTCTTAAAGGGGTTTTAAAACAACACACAAGGTGTATTCATGCCCATATTGCATATTGTTATTTCTATTAAGTATTGATACTACACATCTTCTTGGCTAATCCAGATTTCTTGTCTTTGGTTGTTTTCTTTTAAGGGTAATCAAGAATAAAACCTCCTTCATCGGTCTTCCGTAGAAGGAAGAAGTTGAGCACACATCCACACCCCGCTCACAAGGTACACTTAGCGATCACTTTCTTCTTTTGATGTAACCCCTCTAGCGATCACACTCCAACGTAGCATCACATACTCCCTCCCCCACCTTTTCTTTCTTATTTATCATCCCTTCTTTTAAAATTAAAATTTTCTTCCTTCTTTTAATGTCTATGTGACACATTCACACTCTCAGACGTTCTTTTCTCTTTCTCTTCCCTCGTACTGGCTTCTCACTCTCTCTTTTTTTCCTGGAGCTGCTCTCTTTTCAGATGGATTCTTCTCAACAGGAGCTCTCAGCTCTTTGGCAGTCTCATCTCTTTTCTGCGATCTTGGTTGCTCTCTATTTATAGAATAGAGTACCATAGGTTAAAGACCCAACGAACCAATCTCATCCACGTGGAGAAGAATATTCTCCAATTATTGGCCTCTCAAAGGGTTTGCCACGTGGACAATTCTTTGCGCACCAAAGAAAAGTCCCATGTAGCACACTTTACTTGTCATGTGAATTGGATTGCATGCCTTGAATAGCACTTGGTACTTGATCTTCGATGAGCTCCCCACGTGTTTGTTGTAATGTCCTCCAGGTGCTCTAACTTAGCTGAAAATGTTAATCTTAATAATCAACTGCTTTGACCTTGTTCAGCATGATGGTCTTCATTGCACAGACCTTATGCAACATTCTAAAGCATGTGCTCTAACTTGTCTTAGTAAGATAACAATAGATGCACCGACCTGTCAGAGCAAAGCAGTGCATGTGCACTGACCTTAACAAACTAAGATGTGAATGTGCCCCGACCTTATGCGAGCTTGTACACTGACTTGGGTGAAGGTGCTCAGACCTTCATGCTTTGCAAGTGACATGTGCACCGACCTAGAATGGAGGTGCCCTGACCTTATGCAACTTTGAACATGTGCTCTGACGTTTACATAGCTCAGTGAACACATGTGCTGCCGACCTCTCTTTAGAGTTGCCCGATGTGCATCGACCTTCCTATTGAAGTTTTTAAAATGTGCACCGACCTGAACAATATGTTCATCGACCTTCCTATTGAAGTTGCTCAAATGTGCACCGACCTTTCATCTTGAAATCACCAAGGTGCATCAACCTTTCTTCTTCATTGCCAAGATGTGCCTCGACCTTGTCCCGTGCAGACTGGATGTGCATCGACCTTTGTCCCGTGCAAAGACTGAAGAAGCTTCGACCATTATTTTGCAAAGACTAAAGAAGCATCGACCTTTGTTCTTCAAAGACTGAAGAAGCATTGACCTCAGTATTTTGTGCACAGACCTGAAGGCGATATGCATCGACCTTATATGACACAATGAATGAATGTGCACCGACTTATCTATCAAAGGGATCATTCAACAATTATGACATCATGCACAGGAAAATAAGTACAACTCAATTCTTATAACATCATCATCACCATTCAATTCAAGTAATTCAGCATACTTCACCCTTTTCTAATTTTCAGTCAAATATAGTCATAATGGTTGACATCATAAAAACATTGACATCATCAAAACGTAGAATGCAACACACTCTCCCTTTTTGATGATGGCAATCATATGAGTTATTGATGAAGATTTTATTGAGATTTTATTAGTGAAGTTTGGGCAATCAAAATAGGTAGATTCAAAGATGAGATGATAAACTAAAGTATGCACATTGTTCCTAACATGCATGCAAAATGACACTGATTCCTTCACACTAGCTCCCCCAGACAATGGCAACCTTCTATTTTCCATCAAATAAAGAAAAACACACAGACTCAAGCCCACACAATGATCACACAATGACTCATGCCAGCCAAAAACACTCCCCCTTTGACATCATCAAAAGGAGTGGAGAGAGAACTGAATGACATACAGTAAATTCACAATATAGAAGACTTCAAATCCATCTCTTAAAGGAGTAAGTAAGAGAACTGAATTAAGCTCAGGTTCTTCAGGTCTAATATTCAGGATAGACATAGAGTAAGAGTGAAGATTACCATCGTACAAAAATAATAAGGAAAACCAAGGTTTAACAGTTATGCCAAGAGAGATCTTTCTAGATGCTGTATTGATCAGATGACTATAAACTCATCCACTGAAGATTGTTCCAAAGCTATTGAGGACAAACATTCTACAATTCATTTCAAAAATAGAGGGGTTGATAGATTTTTCTTTTCTGAACAGCGAAATTTCCATTGAGTAATTTTGCTAAATCACACATTGTTACATGAGGAGACACCTTGATTAGAGGCTGGAATCCCAGTTACTCAGTGTGATAACCGTAATACTTATCTTTAGAGAACGTAGTTAGCATTTGAAGTGTCTTTTTACGTGAGGAGACACCTTGATCAGAGGCCAGAATCCCCAGTTACTCAACACTTTAATGCCATTGCTCTGCCATGAATTTTAATTTTCTACAAACTTTTTAAACAGAGATATTCTGGCACTTCATGATAGAGAGTATTTTTCATTTCTTTGATGAATCTTCTAGTTTCTCGGTAACCACATCATTGCTCTGAGATTTTGATACCCCCATTTTTTTTATTTTGGTATGTGATGTTTGAAGACAATACCACATGTACTGAACCTTAGAGAATTTGCTTCCAGAAGTCTAAGTTTCAAGCTTTCAGGAGATTTCATGACATAAGAGTTTTAACTTTGATCCATGCTCATTAATTATGTAGGAAGATATTCTTCAGTTTCTTTTGTCCATGTTTTTGCAGGATTATTAGATAGAGCTTCTTAGCTACATTTCAGTTAATCAAACTTAAAAGTTTAAGATAGTCATATGTTTCTATCTATTGTGAATAGACTGTATAAGATTTTCAATGAGCTTTTTGCAGTAGCTAGATCTCTCAACATCTTTTGAATCAGCCCCCTAAATGTACCAACTGACAAATTGACCAAGCTCCCCCTTACACTATGAATACAAAATGTAGACACTTCGAATGCAAAATATACTACTATGCAAGAAAAAAATGTTGATGGACATTAAACCTGGTCTACATGTAAATGAACCAGTGATACTAGGCGGAGAACATAGGTCATATTCCCACCTCACACATGATGTGGGTTTCCAGTCAGAAGGGATCTGACCTTAACCCAGCATTCCATTTGATATACCAACAGGTTATGCATGCCAATGTAATTCACTAAAGTATGACAAATGCTAAGTGTAGATGCATGCAAATGAGGACGGTATGCAGCTCAATGTTGACACTGAAACATGGATGCATTTTATTCAAAGAATTCAAAATTCAAGGAGATTTAAAGATGCCAAATTCTTTCCTCAAGGTGGTGAATTTTTCATTGTCCAGTGGCTTGGTGAAGATATCAGCTATCTGTTGTGCAGTGCCAATATGGATCAATTCAGAAGTGCCTTTAGAAATCTCATATCTTATGAAATGATGTCTGATTTCAATGTGTTTGGTGCGTGAATGTAAGACAGGTTTTTTTGTAAGATTAATAGCACTTGTATTGTCACAATGTATGGGTGTACAGCCCAGATCTACCTTGTAGTCCTGAAGTTGGTGTTTGATCCAGATCACCTGTGCACCACAGCTCCCTGCAGCAACATACTCAGCTTTACAGTGAAGAGGGCCATAAAGTGTTGTTTCTTGGAAGCCCAAGAAACTAAACACCCACCTAAAAATTGACAGTGCCCACTAGTGCTCTTCCTATCTTGTTTGCACCCAACATAGTCTGCATCTGCATATGCAATCAGATCTAAGGTGTGTGATGCAGGATACCATAATCCTAAAGAGTGTGTAACATATATGTATCTGAAGATTCTTTTTACAGTAGCTAGATTCAGTTTAGTAGGCCTAGATTGATACCTAGCACATATACCTACACTGAATTGTATATCAGGTCTCGAGGCAGTCAAATAGAGTAGGGATCTAATCATACCTCGGTATAATTTTGCATCAATTTCTTTACCCGACTCATCTGCATCAAAAGATGTATTGGTACCCATTATAGTTGAGATGCGCTTTAACTTGTCCATGCCAAATCTCTTGAGAATTTCCATTGCGTACTTGGTCTGGCTAATGAAGCACCCATCCTCCAATTGCTTTACTTGCAATCCAAGAAAATATTTTAGTTCACCTACCAAGCTCATTTCAAATTCATTAGACATTAAATCAGCGAATTCATTGCATAGTTCAGTGCATGTTGAGCCAAAAATAATGTCATCTACATATACCTAAACTATGATGAGATTTTTATTTAGGACCTTTGTAAATAAAGTCTGATCCACCTTACCTCTTTTTGTAGCTCTTGCTGAGCAAAATTTTTGTCAGCCTTTCATACCAGGCTCGAGGGGCCTGTTTCAGTCCATATAAGGCTTTATTCAACCTGTAAACATGGTAGGGTGTGCAGACATCTGAAATCCAGGGGGGTTGTTCAACAAAAACCTTTTCCTTAATGGATCCATTCAAGAAGGCACTCTTAACATCCATTTGGTGAATTTTGATGTTTTTGGAACAAGCAAAAGCTAGTAAAATTATTATTGCTTCTAATCTAGCAACATGAGCATATGATTCATCAAAATTTACTCCAAACTCCTGGCAATAGCCTTTAGCTATCAATCTAGCTTTATTTCTTTAATTTATTCCATCTTCATTTATTTTATTCCTAAAAACCCATTTTGTTCCAATGACAGTTGCATTTTCAAGTCTGGGAACTAGTTTCCAAACATCATTTCGTTCAAATTGTCCTAGTTCCTCATTCATTGCATTAACCCAAGATTCATCATTCAATGCATCTTCTACAATTTTGGGTTCAATTTGAGACATTAATGCAACTAAGTCTTGGTTATTTACATCTCTGTAATATGACCTAGTCCCAGGGGGATCATGTAAGTTGCCTATAATATTATGTACAGGATGATCTTTTAGAAATTTTAAATTTATTGACGACTCACCTGGTTCGACTGACTCACCCTGATCAGGACCCCTTGATGCAGCAAGTGCTGAATTTTCTTCATTTAGCTTGTCCTCTAGAAACTCTCCATCATGCTTGGAGTCCCTGTCATCATTTTCAAGATTAGTGATAATTTTTGTTTCATCAAAATAACATGTGGGGACTCTTCAACTTTTTGTTCAGAAATATTGAAAACCATGTATGCTCTAGACACTTCAGGCCTCGTTTGGTTCAGTGTTAAGCCCGGGATATCCCTGTTTTCACGTTTGGTTCGCATTTTGATGGCCGGAATAAGGGGTTAGCTAGAATGGGGTTAGGAAAGATATCGGGGTTACGAGCGGGGATATGTCATTCCACCGAAATGGTGGAATGACATATCCCCGCTCCCGTAACCCCATTTTCCCCCTCCTTCCACCGAAATGGTGGAATGACATATCCCCGCTCCCGTAACCCCATTTTCCCCCTCCTTTTCAACCGCTCCTGCCCTCGCTCCTGCCTTCCCCTGCTTCTGCCCTCCTGCTCCGCCGATCGCACCATCACGGCTTCGATCGCCCACCGTCCATCGTCTGCAACAAGGACGCGTCCTTCTCCTTCCTCATCTGGGCCCTCGCTGTTGTCTCTGGTGCTTATCTGTGGCAACAGTGTCTGTGTGCCGTTGCCCTTTCGGCCGCGATCATCTCGTGGTCGCGCATCACCGATGGTACTCCGTGACTTCGATCGTCCTCCGATCATCGTCTGTGACAAGGACGCGTCCTTCTCCTTCCCCATTTGCGCCCTTGCTATCGTCTCTGGTGGTGGTCTGCGACAACGATGTCTGGGCGCCTTTCTCCTTCCCCATCTGTTGCTGTTGTGGTCGCGATCGTCTCCGGTGGTACTCTGCGCGTCACCGGTGGTACTCCTCGGCTTCGATCATCCTCCGGTCATCGTCTGTGACAACGACGCATCCTTCTCCTTCCTCATCTGCGCCCTTGCTGTCATCTCTGGTGGTGGTCTGCGGCAACGACGTCTGGGCGCCTTTCTCCTTCCCCATCTGTTGCTGTTATGGTCACGATCATCTCCGGTGGTACTCTACTGCAATGACACCCTCCGTGTCTTTCTATTTCCTATTTATAAGATGGTTTTATGTGACATATATTCCACTTATAATGTAGGGTCACTCCGTGGGGTACTCCTTCCCCTTCACCTCTGTGTGGTGCTCCTTCCCCTTCACCTCTGTGTGGTCACTCCGTGGGGTACTCCTTCCCCCTTCAGTGAGTGGGTGCTCCTTTCCCCTCATCACCGTGTTGGCTGCTCCTTCTCTCGTGTAAGTATATTTTAAGCAGTCATGGCTGCTGCTGCCCCTCATTAGATGCTCGAACTTCATATTTTGCTTAACCAGAATATAAATAATGGTCAAATTTATGTAGGTCATGCTACATTTGTTAAGTTACTTTTCTGTAGGTCATACTACACCTCTTTTCTGTAGGTCATAGTATATTCCTTGTTGTAGGTCATACTACATTACACTTATGCTCGATCTTCATAATTTGTTAAGTCATTTTTCTGTAGGTCATACTACATTCCTATTCTGTAGGTCATACTACATGAAACTTATGCTCGTTCTTCTTAATTTGTTAAGTCATTTTTATGTAGGTCATACTACATTAAACTTATGCTTGATCTTCATAATTTGGTAATAAGTCATTTTTTTGTAGGTCATACTACATTCCTTGTTGTGTGATTTTACATACTATTCTTTCTCTTGTCTATTATAGGCTGTTATGCAAATCCTAGGCATAATCATAAAAACTGAATGGTTATTGACGAGCACATTAAACGTATGTATATGTTTCCCTGATTATTGTAGTAATGTTAATCTGAATTCTTTAGACGGGCACATTAAACTTACGGTCACTGCTTGTTAGTAGAAAACATGTTTTATATCATCATAACTTATTCAGTCATGTGTTGTATTTGGATTACTCTAACCTCTTTGTCTTGTCTGAGACTATTATGCAGATCCAATCTTATTCATAAAATCTGAATTCTTCAGACGAGCTTCATTTAAATTTGTGCATATGTTTCCCTGATTATTGTATTAATGATAATCTGAATTCTTTAGACGAGCACATTATGGTCACTGCTTTTAAGTAAAAACATGTTTTACATCATCATAAATTATTCAGTCATGTGTTGTATTTGGATTACTCTAACCTCTTTCCTGCTAACGTTATATTATGTTCATTTATTAAGAAATTATGAGTGTATCCAAGGAAAAGACTAGGGTGGCAAATTGGAGCAATCATGCTGACAAACTCTTCGTAGACCTGTTGGTAGAATATCGTGTTAATAATGATGGCTTTGTCAATGAAAATTTCACAAGAGATGCATGGAGATAAACAATCAAAGTTTTCAATGACACGACAAAGTTAGGTTACCCAATGGAATGTTTGAAGAATCGGTCAAAAAATCCAAAGAAAAGGTATTATTTAATTTTGAATGTCAAGAGTCGATTAGGTTGGGGGTGGGATGATGACAAAAAATAGCTACCCTAGGCACAGATGAAAACTGGGAAGATCTGATAGCGGTACAAAAGTTGCATATATGTTCTTTTGATTCATACTTTTTTTATTAGTGATGAATTGAATATGGTTTAAAATTTCAGATCAATAGAGAGTATAGAACAATTCAAGGAAAGCCTTTCTTATTTATGGATGAGATGGAGATCATTTGCTCTACCTCTATGGTGAGAGGTGATAACGATGCATGCAACGAAGGTAGCTCGTACCTTGACACGCGTAGTGAGCATGATGATGATGAGCAGAATGTGGAGGGGGGCACGAGCATGGGCACTGAATTTAATATATGCAGTCTTTTTAATGATTCTGAACCAATTGATAATCAACAAGAGTCGGGAGTCAAAACTCCCAATACTAACAACCAATCGAAAGAGGGAGTTTCTCTAGCCCGTAACAACGTGCCCTCATCTAGCAATGTCAGGATGAAGAGGAAGCAGGTGTCACAGGGCAATGAGGATTCAATAGATAAGTTGCTGGCGCTAGGTCATGATAGGATGACCTTGGCCAGAGAGATATTTGAAATGCAAAAAAAAAACTACCCCACCAATGGATGAGGCAATTGATTTGCTAATAAAGTTACCTGGACTTCCTGCGCAAGAGGTATATAGAGCTATTGACCTTCTCCGCTCTGTGGAAGACCGTTCCATCTTCTTGGCCCTGCCACAAGAGTTGAAAACTGGATGGATATTAATCCGCCTAGGCTATTTCTGAATGTTTCCCATATCCTTTTCACCAGTGCGATTTTATTTTATGTAGTTAATTACTTGTCAACATGCAAATGCTTCATTTATTAATGTGATTGCTTGATGAAATGCTCATTTTCACCAATTCAATTTTCTCATGCTTATTATATATGATTTTCAGCTATTGCATTCAAAATGAATTTTTGAACTATTGAATCTGGTGGTTCATTTCAATCCCTCATCAACTTTATGATGGACGGGGAGGAGTATTGGGAGGAGGTTGAACATGTTGTAGTGTTGCACATGTTGTTCCCGATAAAATCTATTTGTAGGACCCCAATGCACACAGATGTAGGTCGAGGTCATACGTGGGTTAAACATGTAATGGATGGTCATGTTGGCAGGGCATACTCTAGTTTTCGGGTTCACCCCCACCTATTCAAAAGGTTAAGAGATACACTGATGGAAAGAGGTGTGCCCAGTGACACCAGGAATATGTCTGCCACTGAGCAATTGGCTATTTTTCTTCTTGAGGTAGGACATGGAATTGGGAATAGGTTACTTAGAGAATGGTTTCAACATTCGGAAGAGACGATTAGCCGGCACCTTAATAATGTTCTCATGGCAGTTCTATCCTTACGTCATGACTACATCAAACTGTCAATCGGTGAAGAGCAAGTGCATCCCAAAATTCGGCATGACCCCAAATTCTACCCCTTCTTCAAGGCACTCATAAATATAAATTCTTTTTCATTATTCATAAAGTGCTTGTACCCATTAGTTTTCTTTGTGGTTAGAATGCCTTGGGTGCAATTGATGGAACACACATTCATGCTAAGGTGCCGCTGGATGACCAACCACGTTATCGAAATCGAAAGGGAGAGACATCTCAGAATGTCATGGGGTGTGTGAATTTTGATCTTACGTTCACTTATGTCGTTGTGGGCTGGGAGGGTTCAGCTCCTGACATGAAAGTGTTAAGGTGGGCCATTGAGAAAGGTGGATTTAATGTACCGGAAGGCAAATGATTCTCAAACACTGGTCTATTACCACTCCAGCAAAATGGATATCACCTAAACTTCCATGCA
Organism: Amorphophallus konjac; assembly: GCA_022559845.1. Taxonomy (NCBI): domain Eukaryota; kingdom Viridiplantae; phylum Streptophyta; class Magnoliopsida; order Alismatales; family Araceae; genus Amorphophallus; species Amorphophallus konjac. The sequence goes on along the minus strand of CM040125.1, from coordinate 107,211,970 downwards.
TTCTTTGTCGTAGGGAAATACTTCTTGGTTGATGCAGGGTATGCAAACATTCCTCATTTCTTAGCACCGTACTGTGGGACAAGATATCATTTATCAGAGTACAGGAGCAATAGAATGAGATTTACTCATCGGATAAGAAGGACTTGTTCAACCATAGACACTCTCAACTACGAAATTACGTAGATCTTGCCTTTGGTGTGCTCAAGTCACGTTTCACAATTCTAGTAAAATAATGAAACTATCCAATTAAGACACAAGCGAGAATTGCAATGGCATGTTGTGTACTGCACAACTTCATTAGAAAGGAGCAGGGCCTTGATCATATTTTCCAACAAGCAGAAGATGACATGAATATTCATGAGGATGACGAGGTGGATGAACAAGATAATGTGGCTAGGAGAGACGTTGTTAGAGGGGAGAGATTTTGGGACCGTATAGCCACTCGGCTTTTGACCCATCACAGTAACCGAGGGTACTCTCCAAATCTAATAATGTTTGGTTTTACAGTAATGATTTAATTGCATGCAAATGATATGTGTTAGCAAGTGACATGTGGTTAGTCCATTGCTGGTGCAATGAAATGGGCGCATAAATTCAGTGATTGTGTGTATGTGTGCTCACTGAGGAGATGGAACATTTATTTTCTTCGTGCTTTGATTACATGTTGGCTATTGTGTAACATAAATTCCTTAACATTTTCTTAGTTATGACAATATCTTCAGGGAATGGCATAGTCACTTGCTATAAACTCCATATGAATGATTATGAGCATGAAAACTTCATAACAGCCTTGCCTTTTACAGTGACAAACTCCATTTATTTTCTTAGATATGACAATATCTTCGGGGAATGACAACTACCACTCACATAATTTTTTGGAGCAGCCTTGCCTTTTACAGTGTGCCTCGGGTTTCTGGCGGATACACATGCACATGTGTTTTGATTTTTGTTGTTTGTTTATGTTTATGTTTTATTTGTGATATATTGCTGATATTTTGGTGGAATGACATATCCCCGGCTGTAACCCCGATATCTTTTGTTACCCCATTCCAGGTAACCCCTTTATTGCAGCAAAAAAAAGGTGAACTAAAGCAGAACTGAGATCATTGGGCTATGATGATGGGAAGGAGCCATTCATATGATGAGGAGTACTATGGGGGCATCTCATTTCATTTCCTTGGTTGTATGTCACACCTACAGTAGGTAGGATGGTCTAAAGGCCACCCCTACTGATGGTGAGATTTACTACAGGTGACTTGGGATGTTGTTGACACCCATTTTATGACTAATAAGTTGAGTCATCTCCTTGTTCATTCTATATGATGCTCCGAGTTGTTCTCTATCATTGAGCCTTCTTGATCAATTTAAGACTTATTTTTGTCTTCATTCCTTGGTTGGGCCAAACCCCTTGTGGCTTTTCGTTGGATGAAGCTTAGCAAGCTTTCATTTCATTTGAATCCTTATTGTCTCTAACGGTCCCATGTACGCGCGTCACGCTGCTCTGACGCATTGGTCCACGACCGTTACATCTTGAAGAGTCCTAAAGCTAAGGCATTCTTTCCAATGCTTATCCTTTTGGTATCCGTTGAATGTGATGGTTTATCATGCGACCGTTAAGCTCATTGTGACGCATCTTCATTTGACAGTTGCATCCTTCAAGAGTCCAATTGTTGAAAACTTCTCCCGTTGATCTTATCTTCTTGAGGGATAAGTTTGTGTGACGATCTTTTAATGGAGCGTTACATGCTTGTGGTGGTCTATCGTGCGGCCGTTACATCAAGTAGAGAGTCCTGGTAGGTCTGCTCTTCTTTTGCTACTCCGTGGTTGAATTAAGAGTTTGATCTTGTGATTTCTCTTCCAAATCTGATCCTCAGAACCTTCTGTTTGTTTCTATGGACTCTTGGAAGTATTATCTTCAAGAGTTTGCTAAGAATCATCCTCCGTTCTAGCTGGATTATCCTCAATTTGAACCTAGACTTTGAGGGCCTATAAATAGAACCCTTGACTTCATGGCTTGAGGAGGAGAAATCTGGAGTTTGCGTCGAAGTGCTGCCGCATTCTGGAGCTACATCCTACCAAGGAGCATTGATTCTCACGTCCATCTGCATAACAGTCAAGGGAGTATTGGGTTTTTAAAGTGTTTAAGTTCAATCATTGGCATACTTGTGTTCTTCCTTTTCCTTTTCATTATAGCATTGTCCCACTCCTTCTTCCACGTTCTTCCACTTATTTCAATCATTTAAACATCCTTCCTATGTTTTAAAACGCCCAGAGGGGTTAAAAAAAGCAACTCCCGGTATTCCCCTTTCCTTTTGCATGCTATTAAGTTCATTGGGTTATTGATACTACGCTTGATTGAAAGGCTAATTGGGGGTCATTTTTTTCTCGTGTTCCGTGTTCTTTGGTAGGTTTACAGGGTTCATAAGGCAAGGCCCAAGCTTGCTGGCCGGCTGGAAAGTTTGGAGTTTGAAGGATCCACAAGCTTGTTCTGCAGACACTCTGACGGTCTTCATCAGACGCGTCAGGTTCCTCTAGTAGTTTATCGGGTGACCGTCACACTTTCTGTGACACGTAGGTTCTGGACCGTCACATTCAACAGAGTTGCAGTTTCCTATTGGTTTCTCTCTCCCGTGGGCGGGTGCATCATCCTCCTATTCCAAGGTATTTATCAGGTCTTTGGCTTGTATTTACCTTGGTGGCGATCACGTTCTTTCTTAGTATTGGGCATTAGCTTTCTCTCTCTCATATCTCTTAGTTACTCTTGCTTGCTCCACCTCTACGGTGTGTTTTTCTTTATTCTTTATTCCACGCCCCGGCGTGTGTTTTTCTTTATTTGCTTAGCTTAGTCTTGATTGAGATAGCATGCCCATGCTAGAGCTTATGCTGGTTGCCTAGGTTCATGGTTCACATGTTCATAGGTTGATTGACTTTATCACTTGGCTCATATTTCTATTTAGCTGGCATCATAACCCATCTTGCAAAAGAAGGGACACATAAAAAAACCAACAGATAATTTTTTGGCGATCACGGTGGGACAACTTATGCCCATCGTGTTTTGATCTCTGTTAAATCTGCCATCATTTCCTTGCTTCGGTTTTCCCCAAATTTTCCTTTTATGTCCTATTGTTTCTGGTTGCCAGGCTCCTCTGACGGTCCTGCGTTCCTGCGTTACACTGCTTCTAACGATCTGGCCTTCGACCGTCACATTCTTCTGACCCAGGGGTTATAGGCCGTTACATACTCCAGATAGGTACGCATCCCGAGAGGCATCTTATTCCCGCAGTTTCTACTGTGATCTTTATACTTGGGTGTTATCTGGTCTCCTCCCTGGTTGGTCCATTTATTCACATCATTGTGTGCCTAGTTGATTGTTAGATTTTAGGCTAGAACTTGCATGCACTCCGGTGCACATAGGTTCATGCATATCTTCATACATTAGATTGTATTTTCCTACCTTGGTGTGCGGACCTCTCGTCTCCATATTCCTTGGGGACGACCAAGAAATCACACCAGGGACCTCCATAAGTCCCCGCGAGCCATGGATTCCCACACGGACGCCGGGCCGGTTGTACCTTTCCCACCCCGTGTCTAGGGTTGCATAAGTGAAGGAGTGAACATTGAAAGTCAAACCAAGCCTTATACCCCTCTCCTATTAGGAACCTATTGTTGAGAGCACATTTTAATCAATTCACTAAAGTTCCAAAGGAGAAAACCATAAAATCTTGTTCCATCATCTTAAAAGAACTTGGTTGACTTTGAGTGTTTTCATTCTTTTTTCGCTCGCATCTTTGAAAGTCATCTTAGTTTGGTCACTTATTATGTGATTGTGGTGTGTTGTTTGCATCTTGTTAAGGTTATCCGTTGCATGTGGAGTCACCTCCATCCGTTAGAAGCTTCATCACCCGGGGGTGAGTCCCTCTCCTCATCCTATTTCAACCCACTCTTCGAATCTACTATGGCTTCCTTTGATCCTCCCCGTTCCCAAGAGGAGTCTCTCCCTCAAGGGCTTCTAGAGGGTCCCTCTAGGGTTGTCTCATTCCAGCCCAGGTAGGGGCCCATTCCTCCCTCATCTTCCATCCCTATGCAGAGTGCTCCATCCACTCAAAATCCTCTTCTTCCTTCCACCAATTCTGTCCTTCAGATGATGGCTCAATTAGACCCGGCCCAGCTTCAGGCGGTCTATCAGGCTATGCAGGGGTCCAACTCCCCGCCTTCCCCAATTATGCAGGGCCAGTCCAATCCTTCCGTTGCTCAGCCTAGAGCCGATGGGCCCGCTGTCCAGCCCATTGATCTCACTCCGATCCAACCTAGGACCCTCAGGTTCTCCAATCTCGAGATGGGCTAGTCTTCGGGTTCAGCCCAGCAAGCTTTTGATAAAGGTAACACCATTGTTCCTCCTTCTTTCCCATCAGATCATCACATGTCAAGCCCAGCTATGTCAAAGATTCTAGTTAGCCCGAATGATTTCATGTGCCATCAGCTAGGGGCAGCCCAAGTCCCCGTCAATATGGGTCATCCTTCGGTCCAGTATCCTTCCTATGGGTCACCCCTTCCATCTACTTACCCTTCCGTTCCTCAAAATACATCTTTCACTGTCCCTGCTCCCTCCCGAGAGCAGGAGTTGCTTGATAAGTGGGCCGCCATGCAGCAGCAACTCGACTTCCTTCAAAAGCGGGTTGGCCCTCAATCTTTGACAGACGTTCCAGTTCCCAGCTTCCAAAACATCTGGTTCCCTCCACAGTCCAAGCTCCCCAACTATATAAAGTATGATGGGAACGGCAATCCCTTTAGTCATGTGAGGGACTTCTTATGCGAGTCGGCGCAGTTTCAATATGATGATCGCCTTATGGCATATCTATTCCGCCGATCGCTAGATGGTGTTGCACTGGAATGGTTCTATTCTCAGCCACTAGAAGATGCTGAAAGTTTCAAGACAATGAAAGATAAGTTCATCCAGCGGTTCCACGATAGAGTCGGCCTGGAATATTCATTTACAGATCTGGTGGCCGAGAAAATGAAACCAGATGAAGAGTTCGCTGCTTACGAAGATAGATGGAGGCAAATGGCCGCCAGAGTGCCCGGCCACATCCCGAAGGAAGAGAAGGTCAAGCTGCTTATTTCTAATGCCACTCCGACCTTCTGCAACATTCTAGCTATGAATGATATAGCCAACATGCATCAACTTTATAGCCGAGCACGCTTTATTCAAACTCAGTTCAAAGATTCCCCCATACACTCACTCTTTGAAAACCAAAAGCCAAAATGCCACAAGAAACCTCAAGAGCCTGTTACCGAGGGAGTTCAGACCAATGAACAAGTCCAAGCCATTACCTTTCCCTTCCAAGCTGCACCCTTCAACTTTCCGTAAAACCCCCACACTCCTCAAAACCCCGCACCACAAAACTTTCAACCCAATCCACAAAACTTTCAAAACCCTCCGCCTTCCTTCACTACTCCACAAAACACCTTTACCGCTCCGCAGCAACCTCCGCAGCCCTCGCAATACCATAATGTCCCTCCACCCAATGGCTACAACAACAACAACAAGCGCCCGGCTCCTAAAAGGGCACAGTACCCACCCTTGCCAGAAACCCTCACAGATATCTTCTCAACTCTCATGTCAATTAATGCTATACAACTTCCTCCGGAACGGCCCAACTGGAACCCGGCCGTTGATCAGACAAAGTACTGTATGTTCCACAGGCAGCCGGGACATACTATTGAAGAATGCTTCCAGTTCTGAGACTTGGTGTATGACCTCCATGAAGGACAGAGGATTGATTGGGCCGAAATGCAAAGGGCCATCACGGAAATTAAAGAGAAGAGAAGGCAGCAAGTGAAGCAGCAATAAGCACCACAGCCGCAGCAGCAGCCACAGCCACAGCAACAGCAACCGCAGCCGGTTCAAGACTTGGGAATTCACCAAAACCCGATGTCGAACCATCCTCCCGCTCCGCAGCCTCAGCCGCCGGCACCAGCTCAGGTCAATGTTGTCCAACCCCCGGCCCCTAATGTCGGGTGGTCCTTTGACGACGACAGCACCACACCTCAAGTAATGGCCCTTCACCACAGCCCTCGCAATCCCTCTGTGATGGGGACATCGCTTACCACTTCCCATTTCTCCAAGGGTCCCGATGCTCGCCATTGTGTTCATCTTGATTTTCTGAGTCTAGCTATGTAATTTTCATATCTTTCTTTGAGTCTTAACCATGTAATTTTTCCTTTTATTGAGTCAAGTACATATGTTAGTGAGTCATCTATCTAAGTCTAAGTATCATTAGGTGGCCTAGTGGGTTAATGGGCCCACTTCAATGGGCTTGGCCCATGGGCTCCCCTTCCCCCCTTGGTCATTTGTCAATAGTCCAAAAGGTTAGGACTTTTTGTAAATTGAGGGTTTCCTATAAATAGGACCCCAATCCCTCCATGGAGAACTAATGAGTTATTGAGAAAAGAATTTATCCACAAGAGTGTGTCTCCTTCTCTCTCTAGCTCTCTCTCTCTCTCCCTATCTCTCTCTCTCTCTAAAGGGGGTGAACCCCTCTCTCTCTCTCCCCCTCTCTCTCTCCTCCCCTTGCCACCTCATCCTCCACATCATCCCCCCAACCTTTCATCTCCCCAAGACCCATTAACTCCCCTTTACTCCCATCACTTCCCAAGCAACCTTTCCCCTTCCCCATATAACCTTTCACCTTCCCAAGGGGGAATCCCTTCGCCCAAGCACCTCTTCCCCTCCCCAAGGCAACCCTTCCCATTCCCTAGGCCACCATTAACCCTCCCATTAACCCACCACTCAAATCAACAGAAGCCCTCCCCATTCCCCCAAGCCATTTGCGCCCCCATCTCCCCACCACCTCCTCCAAGGCCACTTGCGCACCCACCCTCTCTCCCTGCTAGCTCCGCCCCTGCCACCCTCCTCCACCTTCCCTTCCCACCTCCCAACCCTTCCCCACCACCAAAACATCCATATCCCCTTCCCCTCCACCAAAGAAACCACCCCCTCAACCATTCTATCTTCTAATTTGTGTGCAGCTGAAGACCTGCAGATTGACAGCTTGTTGCAGAGCCGCCCTCGACCACATCCTAGAGCCCCTGAAGGTGTGGCCTACATTGACGGAAAGCTCTTCCGGTCGTCTTCGCAGCCGAGGTAGTCTCGCCGGCATCCGACATCTCTGCTGTCCGGTGGACCCTCTCTCCTCCGACTGCGCAAGGTGGCCCTGGCTGGAAGGCAGAGCTGCAGTGCAGAAGCTACCACGGTCTCACCCTTCCGTTCCAAAGCGCACCGCTTGGCCAGATTGAAGATCCACCAGTCCTATGTCCAACACAGAAAGCGGGACCTCGTTCGGAGTCAGGGACTGCCCGTTCCGAATTTTCTCCCCCAGGTGCGCTGAACAGGCCACTCAGGACCTGTCCAGACCCCTCGTCACTCAATGGGCTCCCCCTCTCTGCCCCGACATCGTCTGGTGTCCCCCCTGGCTGCTGCTCAAAGAAGACTTGTCCGCGGTCATACTCGTCTTGGTCCCGCTGCATTTCGACATTGAGAGCGAGCGTGGTGACTACTTCCACCTGCTGCTGCACCCTGGGACCAGTCCGAACCAGAGCGCCGGGATCCTGTTCCAGAGCTCGCCCCAGCCGGTGACGACGTCGGGACCACCCACAAAAATTCACAGGCATTCTTGGGTCTGTCAGCGACGTTTTGGCGCTGGTTTCGTCGACTTCCGAGTCTGGAGGAGTGCGTGGTAGCATCTACATCAACCCCCTGTCTGGGTATTCCAGAATGGGGCAGATCGTTCGGCACTAGCTAGTTCACCACCCCACCCCGCCTGGCCGGCTGAACACCCCTCCCTGTGTGGAGGTAGTGTTTGTTTGTAACTGAAATTTCCCTTTCCGGAGTCCAACCCCTCTGCGTGGGGAGTAGTGCGTGTAATATTTGAACAGGGGAAGCTACACCGACGCAGTGTGCGGGGAACCCACGCTTCCCCGCTCGCCCTCGTCTCCGGCAAGGATTGGTGTCTTCACACCGATCAGGTGAGCTTCAGACCACTCTCCTCTGCTGGTTTCTTACCTTTGCTTAGCTTAGTATTATCTCTAGTTGTGCCGTCGGCAGTGAGAGAGGGCCCGTTCCAATTATCCATCTAATCGAGTGCCACCGCGGGTGAGTTGTGAGGGAGACACTACATCCCACGCCCTCGGCGTGCCGGCCGCCCTTGAAATTGGGCATCCCTAGCCCATTGGGGTCCATCCCCAGCCATCCATACTGTTGGAACACCAAGGTCCAACCTCGGACCTTCACCATCATCGCCGGTCCGCCTACGGACCCGGGTGCGTGCGACGCGGGTGAACCCGCTTGTGAGATATCGCCGTTCGGTCCGGTTGCTTGCAAATTTAGATCCAAGGGGTCGTGTCACATCAATTGGTATCAGAGCAAGTTCTAGACTTGTCTCTACTAAGTCTTGTCTTAGGGCCATTGCATGCATCACCCTTGTCCTCCATCATGATTACCTCATACTTGGCATATTCGCCACTCTTAGGCCCATTAGAAGCCTTTGTGTTTGATGGAACCCACCCTAGTATATATCTTGAGTGGGAGGACTCCATAGATCGACACTTTGGAAGGTTCACTCTATCAAGGCCTATGCACGTCAACTATGCCAAGAGTTTGCTCTGGCGCCAAGCTAGGAAAGAATGGGAGAACATTGTAGGTTTGAGAGAAGCCAAAGGGGAAGCACCCATTGAATCTTGGGATGAAATGAGGGCCAATCTTAGAAAGATCTACGCACCCCAATCCAAACCTCTTCAACCAACCGATCTTCCACCCCCAACCCCAAATCCAACCCAAGAACTTCCCCGACTAAGACGAACCAAAGTCCACCCATGTTCACCACCCCGAGAGTACCATGCACCGGCCATTATCACTCCACCCACCATAGACTTTTCTACCCCATTATCCTTGGAAGTTGTGGCCCACACACATACCCAAGTGGAGATGGATGCCAATCCGGATCCACCTCCCACCATAGAGGACATCCTAAACCCCCCACTTCCACCCACCTCTCCTAGTCCGGGTCCTCATGAGCCGCACACCCTCACCATGAATGAGTCCATACTCCAATGGCTCAAGCAAGGCCCCACCATTCCTAGCTTATCACCCTACCTCTCACCCTTGGGATATCAAGCCCAAATTTTATCCACCCGGTCTTCCCATGCCACACTTCAAGCCTCCTACCTTATGGGAGACTTAGGGGACCTAGTGGATTGCTTACAATGGCAAGTCCACCTGACCAAAATGCTAGCCATAGGACCATCAGAGTCTAGCACTATCTTCCTAGCATACCCTACCAACGGTTCCATCACCTCCATCTACACTAGTGGCCATTATATGAGTGAAATCCTCCTCTTTCTCCCCATGGATGAGAAACCCATCTTGGCCCACTCCCCACCCATTGAGGTTCCAATTGATTTGATTGGCCAACCCACTAGAGACCTTGGCCCAATTACCTTAGAGGAGGATGACTCACAATTTGGGAACCTTGAAGACATAGAGTGCCTCCCTCTAGGAAGACCTTTCCACGACCCCTACGATCCCTTCCTAAACCCACCCACCAAAAACTTTGGCCCAACCATTTTACTAGAGGAGGAGGATCCACCACCATATTGTGAGGACCATGAGGACCTAGAGTTCCTCTCCCTAGGTGACCCTTACCATGACCCCTTTGATCCCTTCCTATACCCACACACCTTACTCACCACCAACCTTTTCCTACCCCAACCAACCAGGATAGACCAAGCCCACCTCTCTCAAGACCCGGCCCACACCAAGGGTACCATGACCATGGGTGAAATACACCTAGGAAACAATGAAGTGCCCCACTCTATGACACATACCTTCTTTGACCCCTACGACCCTTTTGAGTGGAAGCTCGAAGGCCACCCCACCACCCCACACAAGGAAGTCACCTATGGGAAAGGAATTCCTATGTCTTGGCACATCACACCACTTGGCATGAATAGAAAGTCGGGTCCTTTCATACAAGACACCCACATGTCAAGTCGGATGCAGGATTGGTCCAAAGGTCCTCCCACATTCATCATTGGTCTTAAGCATGTTACGAACATTCATGGATGTCCGGGACCCCCGGCATTTGCTATACCCATGCGCAATAGATTCCCCTACGGATGCCCCGGTCCTTCAACCTTCCGTAGAGAACCTATGCATGATAGGGCCACGTTCGAATGCCTCGGACCCCCAGTCTTCACCCACCTTGATAGGAAACCTAAGCAAGCTAGATCCAGTTTTGGATGCCCCGGCCCTCCTAAGTCCACCAAAATCAATGTAACACTTGATAGGGCTAAATTTGGTTGTCCAGGCCCTCCCTTCATCCCTAGAGGATCATCATTTATGACATTGCATGGAAACCCTCGCAAGCACATCAACAAGAGCAACAAGATGAACAAACAATTATCCAACTCTCACCGCTGCCACCAAGAATTCTGGTTTCGTGATTCGGTGATGGTGAGGACTGAGAGACTATCCTCTGAGAACGTCTCAAAACTGAGGTCTCGTGGAACAGGTCCCTTCCAGGTCCTGAGATACATCGACGTTAATGCTTATGTGTTGGACCTCCCTGAGCAATACAGAGTAAGCCCCACTTTCATCGTGGCTGACCTGGTGCCATACATGGGTCCCACGGTGACACCCAGTAAAGAAATTGAGCTCATCCCCTCCCTTGAGAGAGCACCTACCCTTGAGAGAAAGCTACCAGCCCAGAGAGACCAGCATGAGCATGTTGAACAGATATTGTATGAACAGGTCACTGTCATCTGGAGCAAAGGGTAAGGGCGCTACCTCGCTTGGTGAAAGGACCAGCTACCTTTGGTAGACTTGTGGACGACCCCGCCGTGGCTCCCTCCGCATGCGATGGATCTTTACTCGACAGAGTCGAGTTCTCTGCACCCCGGGAGTATGATGGGGACATCGCTTACCACTTCCCATTTCTCCAAGGGTCCCGATGCTCGTCATTGTGTTCATCTTGATTTTTTGAGTCTAGCTATGTAATTTTCATATCTTTATTTGAGTCTTAACCATGTAATTTTTCCTTTTATTGAGTAAAGTACCTAAGTTAGTGAGTCATCTATCTAAGTCTAAGTATCATTAGGTGGCCTAGTGGGTTAATGGGCCCACTTCAATGGGCTTGGCCATGGGGGCCCCCTTCCCCCCTTGGTCATTTGTCAATAGTCCAAAAGGTGAGGACTTTTTGTAAATTGAGGGTTTCCTATAAGTAGGACCCCAATCCCTCCATGGAGAACTAATGAATTATTGAGAAAAGAATTTATCCACAAGAGTGTGTCTCCTTCCCTCTCTAGCTCTCTCTCTCTCTCTCTAAAGGGGGTGAACCCCTCTCTCTCTCTCCCCCTCTCTCTCCAAATTTCGAACCTCTCTCTCTCCTCCCCTTGCCACCTCATCCTCCACATCATCCCCCCAACCTTTCATCTCCCCAAGACCCCTTAACTTCCCTTTACTCCCATCACTTCCCAAGCAACCTTTCCCCTTCCCCATATAACCTTTCACCTTCCCAAGGGGGAATCCCTTCGCCCAAGCACCTCTTCCCCTCCCCAAGGCAACCCTTCCCATTCCCTAGGCCACCATTAACCCTCCCATTAACCCACCACTCAAATCAACAGAAGCCCTCCCCATTCCCCCAAGCCATTTGCGCCCCCATCTCCCCACCACCTCCTCCAAGGCCACTTGCGCACCCACCCTCTCTCCCTGCTAGCTCTGCCCCTGCCACCCTCCCCCACCTTCCCTTCCCACCTCCCAACCCTTCCCCACCACCAAAACATCCATATCCCCTTCCCCTCCACCAAAGAAACCACCCCCTCAACCATTCTATCTTCTAATCTGTGTGCAGCTGAAGACCTGCAGATCGACAGCTTGTTGCAGAGCCGCCCTCGACCACATCCCAGAGCCCCTGAAGGTGTGGCCTATATTGACGGAAAGCTCTTCCGGTCGTCTTCGCAGCCGAGGTAGTCTCGCCGGCATCCGACATCTCTGCTGTCCGGTGGACCCCTTCTCCCCCGACTGCGCAAGGTGGCCCTGGCTGGAAGGCAGAGCTGCAGTGCAGAAGCTACCACGGTCTCACCCTTCCGTTCCAAAGCGCACCGCTTGGGCAGATCGAAGATCCACCAGTCCTCTGTCCAACACAGAAAGCGGGACCTCGTTCGGAGTCCGGGACTGCCCGTTCCGAATTTTATCCCCCAGGTGCGCTGAACAGGCCACTCAGGACCTGTCCAGACCCCTCGTCACTCAATGGGCTCCCCCTCTCTGCCCCGACATCGTCTGGTGTCCCCCCTGGCTGCTGCTCGAAGAAGAGTTGTCCGCGGTCATACTCGTCTTGGTCCCGCTGCGTTTCGACATCGTGAGCGGGCGTGGTGACTACTTCCACCTGCTGCTGCACCCTGGGACCAGTCCAAACCAGAGCGGCGGGATCCTGTTCCAGAGCTCTCCCCAGCCGGTGATGACGTCGGGACCACCCACAAAAATTCACAGGCATTCTTGGGTCTGTCAGCGACGTTTCGGCGCTGGTTTCGTCGACTTCCGAGTCTGGAGGAGTGCGTGGCAGCGTCTACATCAACCCCCTGTCCGGGTATTCCAGAATGGGGCAGATCGTTCGGCACTAGCTAGTTCACCACCCCACCCCGCCTGGCCGGCATAACGCCCCTCCCTGTGTGGAGGTAGTGTTTTTTTGTAACTGAAATTTCCCTTTCCTGAGTCCAACCCCCCTGCGTGGGGAGTAGTGCGAGTAAGAACAGGGGAAGCTACACCGACGCAGTGTGCGGGGAACCCACACTTCCCCGCTCGCCCTCGTCTCCGGCCGGGATCGGTGTCTTCGCACCGATCAGGTGAGCTTCGGACCACTCTCCACTGCTGGTTTCTTACCTTTGCTTAGCTTAGTATTATCTCTAGTTGCGCCGTCGGCAGTGAGAGAGGGTCCGTTCCAATTATCCATCTAATCGAGTGCCACCGCGGGTGAGTTGTGAGGGAGACACTACATCCCACGCCCTCGGTGTGCTGGCCACCCTTGAAATTGGGCATCCCTAGCCCATTGGGGTCCATCCCCAGCCAGCCATACTGTTGGAACCCCAAGGTCCAACCTCGGACCCTCACCATCATCGCCGGTCCGCCTACGGACCCGGGTGCGCGCGACACGGGTGAACCCGCTTGTGAGATATCGCCGTTTGGTCCGGTTGCTTGCAAATTTAGGTCCAAGGGGTCGTGTCACATCACTCCGCCTCCCCTATCATCTTACCTACATGTCAAACCCCTTCCTTTGTTATTCCATTTACCCCCGCTCCAGTAAATGCACCACTATCTACACCTCCATCGTCAGTTACCCCCGCTACCATCATTACCCCTTCATCCACCTCTTCACTCATATCGGCACCCATCATCACTTCCCCGCCTACCATTAATCCCTCATCCATTATCCGTCCACCGTCGCTCATCATCTCCACCAACGCCATTTCTCACCCGATCCTTTCTCCCACACAATCCACTCCACTCATCCAACCCACTGGGCCAATCTTACCACCTGCCGATGCCGGGCCGGTACAAAACCTTGCCTTAAGGAGCGGGCGTTTGTTCCATCGTAACTATCCGTCCACTTCTAATCCCCAGTCTTCCCAGCCGGCTGCCGAGCAGGAAGAAACCGAGCCACTGCCGGGAACCCAATATGATCTGCTACATCATTTGGATAGGGTACCCGCCAAGATATCTGTACTGGAGCTTATTAAGAGATCTACCCTTCACCACGATACACTAAGAAATTTTCTTCAGAAGGTGATGGTTAGTGAAGATATGGCAGTTGACAGCTTACCTACCGCACTAGCAACAATCTCCAAGGGGCCCGCTATTACCTTCTCTGAAACTGAACTAGCACCTCCAGAAGCTCGGCAAATGCCGCTTTGCATCACTATTACTTTGAACAAGGTCAGTATTGACGCGGCATTAGTGGATACAGGAGCATCTATCAATGTATGTCCACTCAGCACTCTCAGGGCTTGTTATATATCATAAGAACTTCTACGCCCGACCCCCATGACTATAGCTACATATGACAATTCAAGAAGAGCATGTCACGGGGTGATCACCATACAAGCTGAGCTGGGGCCTCTTACTATGCCTGTTGAATTTTATGTACTAGACATTGACCCTATGTTCAAGGCTATCTTGGGTCATCCGTGGATTGACACTCTCAGTGCCGTACCGTCCACCGCGCATCAATGTCTTAAATTCCCTTTTCAAGGGAGGGTGGTCAAGGTCAAGAGCTTATCCACGATCCAGTCTGTGAAAGCCATTTCAGAGAAAATTCTGCCCACATTGTAGCCCAGTAGTCGGCCCGTCATTTCTGTGCTGGATCTAGATTTCCCTTGGGCATATGCACCTCGCAAGCCCGTTTCTACCTCCGTTAATGTCAAGGTGAAACCCCAGATACGAGATTCCAAAGGCTGGGACATCATATTAAAGCTGGGTTACCAATCGGGGAGGGGCCTCGGTGCACAATTATAGGGGCGTAGTAAGCCAGTGCCCAAAGGGAGAAAGATGAGCCGAAGCGGTCTCGGTTACCGAGAGTCTACGTTATAAATTTTGGGCGACTCAGGGCCACTTACCTAGGACTATCATCAACACTTTGTTAAAGGTCCTCTTCAGCCAGGTACCCTGAACTCACAGCCAGCACAGTCAAGAATAAAGGATGCAGCGTGCGCAATTGCCGGGCCACCTCTCCTACCAAAAGGGCCTATTGATGATATGATAGATCTCAGCCAGTCATTTGCCAGATTGTTCAGCGAATCGGATGGCCATGGTCAGAGGAGGAATCAAGAAAGCCGACTCGTCTAGTGGAGGCCGAAGAAACCAGCTGATTATCTACAAGAAAAGGGGAGCTCACCCGCTATCATTTCTTGGTCTCCCTTCCGTCTCACATCTCTCTTTCAATTATTGGAACCCATTCCCCGTTCTCCCCCTATGATGGTCGACCCTTACTTTACGGAGGGACCACCTGAAATCTTGTTTGTTCCATGTGCAAGTGGGCGCTGCCCACCCATTGATCTGTCAACTCTATTCACTCCTCCGTCCTCCACCACCCCACTCCACGAGATGTGGTTTCGATCCTCTGATCCATTCTTCGATTGTATCTTCCCCGAGTTGTTCCCCATGCAACTCCCGCCTCCTCCCTCCTGCTGTATGATCTCCACTGTTCTCCAAAAAAAACGTCAAATTTGAAACGGAGATTTTGGTGGAAGATTATGCTACCTTGTCTCCATCCTCCTCCCAGGGGCACGAGTCCCCTGCTCCTTCCTTTCCACTAGATTTTCTTTCTCCTAGGTTAGGCGTAGGGTCCGTCGAGTCTAGGGAAGTAGAGTCAGTTAGAACTAGAGAACTAGGGTCCTCTTCTAGGTCATCCAATCCTTCCAAGTCTGAGTCGCGCTTGCTCGCGTGTCAATCCATCCCTGATAGGTTCTTGCAGGATCTAGCTCAGCGATGTCATGCTCTTTTGAAATGTCCAGAATTTGTTGCTACAGCAATCATGATTGAAGATGTGGAGGAAGTAGAAGGGGTGTGGAGCGACGACGGATTGGGCGTTTATGAAATCCTGGATGAGAAGGACCCGATTAATGATGAGGACAGCAACATAGATGACACTGTCGATCTGTACGCGCAAGGACTAAAGAGAGTCGACGAGCCGTCGTCGACAATGGATGAACCTACAAAGGAAATAAACTTGGGAACTGAAGAAGACCCAAGGCCCATCATTATTGCCGCTAATCTCCCTCCGCAAGTAGAAGAAGATTTGATTAAGGTTTTGAGGGAGTATAGCGATTCCTTCGCCTGGTCTTATGAGGACATGCCAGGTCTTGACCCCTCTTTAGTGGAACACCGACTCGTGCTTAAACCAGGGGCAACACCTGTGAAACAACGGTCGAGAAGATTTCACCCCCACATGGCCTTGAGAATTAAGGAAGAGGTCGACAAGTTATATAAGGCCAAGTTCATTAGAGTTGTCCTATATCCTCAGTGGGTGGCAAATATAGTCCATGTTATCAAGAAGGATGGAAAGGTGCGTATTTGCATCGATTTCAGGGATCTGAACAAAGCATGTCCCAAAGATGACTTCCCGGTGCCTCACATAGATGTCATGGTAGATAACACCGTCGGGTACGAAGCTTTATCATTCATGGACGGTTACTCAGGTTATAATCAGATTCGTCTCGCTCCGGAAGATCAAGAGAAAACCTCCTTTACCATGCCCTGGGGCACGTATTGTTACGTGGTTATGCCGTTCGGTCTAAAGAACGCAGGTGCCACTTATCAAAGGGCGATGATGGCTATTTTCCACGACATGATGCATATCTATATGGAAGCTTACGTGGACGACATCTTGGTGAAGTCGAGAACTAAAGAAGAACACCCATCTATTCTGGCTAAGGTGCTGCAAAGAGCTAGGGAGTACAAGCTTAAATTGAATCCGAAGAAGTGTGTTTTCGGAGTCTCTTGAGGGAAGCTGCTAGGCTTTATAGTTAGCAAACGGGGGATCCAGATTGATCCTAACAAAGCAAAGGCCGTCATGGACATGCCTCCGCCAAAGAACATCACAGAACTTCGAGGACTGATTGGAAGATTGCAATTCATCAGAAGATTCATATCCCAGCATTCTTAGAGGTGCCGCCCATTTTATGAATTGCTAAAGGCAGGGGTCAAATTTGAATGGCATCAAGAGTGTCAAAAGGCCTATGAGGACCTAAAGGAATATTTATCAAATCCCCCGATTCTGCAACCTCCTGTCCCTGGGAAACCCCTAATCCTATACATCTCGGTCATTGGGGACTCCCTAGGGGCGGTCCTAGCACAAGTAGATGATGAAGGGAAAGAGCGGGCAGCTTATTACCTCTCCAGGTTGTTCAACCCAACCGAGACTAGATACACCGCTATGGAGAAGACTTGTGCCGCCTTAGTGTGGGTAGCTCAGAAGCTCAAACACTACTTTCTTGCCCATCTGGTTAGGTTGCTCTCTAGAATGGACCCGATTCGCTATCTCTTAGAAAAACCCATCCTTTCTAGTAGGTTAGCTCGCTGGCAGAGCTGCCTCTCTCAGTTCGATATCACATTTGTCGTTCAGAAGGCAGTCAAAGGATATGCCATTGCTGAGCATCTTTCCCATCTCCCCGTTCCTCACACTGATTCGATTCAGGACGACTTCCCTGATGAGCATCTCTCTGCCCTCACTCATCATTCCTTCTGGTCTCTGCACTTTGATGGTGCACTCAACTCTCAGGGCCGAGGGGTAGGCGCTGTTCTACTCACTCCAGAGGGAGTGTCGATTCCCTTTGCCTATCAACTCTGATTTCCTGCTACCAACAATATCGCCGAGTATGAGGCTCTCCTAGCCAGATTGAAGCATGCCTACCTTCTAGGCGTGTGTTATTTGAATATCATAGGGGACTCTCAGCTCGTCTTGCGGCAAGTTCTGTCCACTTACCGCACTCGTGACCCCAAGCTTAAGCCATATCAAGATTTGGTCACGCTCCTTGCTAGGCAATTTCGTAAATTGATCTACATCCACACTCCTAGGTCTCAGAACATTCTAGCTGATGTTTTAGCTTCACTTGCTTCCTCTTTATCCTTCCCTCTTAGTCGGAATACTAAGACTATCGTCATTCAGAGATTGGACGCACCCTCTCTTCAAGATCCTTGGTATGACAACCTTAGGAAGACTGTGGAGGCGAGGGCTGAGAAAGAAGAGTTGAAAGAAGTATCTTTGATGGAATTAGAAGAGATTCTGGAGGAAGAAGAATTTCCCTGGTATCATGAGATTGAGTTGTTTTGCAAAGATGGATCATTCCCAGAAGGGGAAAATGCTGAGCAGCGCAAGTCAATAAGGAGAGCCACCTCAAGGTATACTATTGTCGTAGGAGAGCTATACAGGCGCGCTACTAATGGGATGCTCATGAGATGTTTGGACGATGATGAAGCTTGGAAGGTGGCCGAAGCAGCCCATTCTAGCGAATGTGGAGGTCATGTTAATGGCCAGGCTCTAGCGAAGAAGATCCTTAGGCAGGGCTATTATTGGCCCACTCTAGAGGAAGATTGTTCCCTCTACATCCGGAGGTGTCTTAAGTGCCAACTCCACACTGATAAAATTCATGCTCCAGGTTCATCCTTACATCCTCTTTCCGCTCCTTGGCCATTCTCTATGTGGGCTTTCGACGTCGTCGGCCCACTCGGTGATCCCAACTCTCAGATCAAGCAGAAATCTTTTATCCTTACCGCCACTGAGTATTTCACCAAGTGGGCTGAAGCAGAATCATACATGGAGATCAAAGCTACCACGGTGTGCCGTTTCATCATGAAGAATATCATCTGGCGGTTCGGAGTGCCAAACAGCATCGTCACCGATAACGGACCCCAGTTCGTCTCTCAAGAGCTCAAGGACCTATGTAAGAAGTTCAATATTACATTGCATCATTCTTCTCCATATTACCCATAAGGCAACGGTCAAGCTGAAGCCACTAACAAAACCCTTCTTAAAATCATAAAGAAAACATGCGAATCTCATAAGTTTTTTGATTGGCCAGAAAGATTAGTGGAGGCTCTATGGGCTTACCGCACCTCCGTCCATACTCCCACGGGACAAACTCCCTATGCTCTTACCTATGGGATGGAGTCGGTGCTCCCATATGAGATCCTGATTCCCTCCCTACGAGTACAGCTCGACCAGGAACTTAATCTCGATGAACGTCGAGAGGCGTTGCTCGTCCAGCTGGAACTCTTAGACGAGAAGAGGATGAACGCGGCCGATCACGTATCCGTTTATCAAAAAAGAGTTTCACGTTATTTTCAAAAGAAGGTAATTGAGCATAAATTTCAAAAGAGTGATATGGTTTTGAAACGTAAATTCATTCGGTCTGCAGGTCCTAGGTCTAAATTGCAACCTAACTGGGAAGGGTCGTTCGTTGTCAAAGAAGCTTATCCAGGGAATGCTTATCGCTTAGTAAACGTTGAAGGTGAGGAGCTCGCTCACGCTTGGAATGGGTTGTATCTTAAGCGTTTCTTTCCTTAGAGTCTAACCAGTGCTACCCCGGTAACGAGGTGTTCTTCCCCTTTCACCATAAAAGAGATCCCGAATGCGGCAATCACACGCTACACGACATCCCTGATCGGATTTTCCACATTGTAGACACCGTTTCTCATTGGCCATGCTTTGGGGGAAAGTCAAAGTCCCTGTCCATTTCTTTCTTCGGCTGAATCCAAGGGCAAGAGGTGAATAAGGAGGCGATGACCGATCTAGGCACCCTAACGAGAGGAGGTCTCAAATAGGGGCAGTCCGTTATGACCTGATGCCACAAAACAAAAAAAAAGAAGAAAGTAAAGGAGCAATCTTTGTGACAAAAGCAAAAGCATTATCTCAAAAGTCTATCTATCAATATTCCAAGGCTCTGAAAAAAAAAAAGACGGAAAGAGAAATGTAACTAGGCATGGCAAGAGTGGCAGTACTGTTTCCCCGCGGGACGTCATGAGCCCGGTCGTATGCGTGCCTAAGAGTGGACCAAGGTTCGATGACGGACACAAAGCCCCGGCGCAATAGACCAAATCTCTAATGGGTTGTATGGAAAGGAACTCAAGTCCTAAAAACTTCTATATCTGGCCTAAGCATACCCCCGTGTTCTGTTTTCCTTTTTAGGACTAAGACTAGTACCATGGGTATGGCCCTAGTAGAGACACCGTCATGCAAGTTGGGCCTTGGCCAGGGGTTGTCACCTTGTTGCACCCCAACCTTGGGAACTCTCGATGTAATAAGGAGGGCTCACGTTGCTAGGGGAGGCACTGGTTTTCAAAATCCAAAAAAGTCAAATATTTCAAAATCTAAAAAAAGTCAAATATTTCCAAATCCAAAAAATTCATATATTTTCAAATCCAAAAAAAAGTCAAATATTTCCAAAATCTAAAAAAAGGTCAAATATTTCCAAAATCCAAAAAAGTCAAATATTTCCAAAATCCAAAAAAGCAAATATTTTAAAATCCAAAAAAGTCAAATATTTCAAAATCCAAAAAAGTCAAATATTTCAAAATCCAAAAAAGTCAAATACTTTAAAATCTAAAAAAATCGAATATTTCAAAATCCAAAAAAAAATCATATATTTTAAAATTCAAATACATCAGATATTTCCAAAATCTCACAAAAATTCAGATATTTTCCAAAGCCCCAAAAATTCCACCATATGCATTGCATGCGTCGCATTATTTCCATTATGTTTTTCGCCTATTTAATAAGGCTCCACCACTTGACCAAATATCAAGAAGTGGTCATTCTCTAACTTGCTTTAAGGCAAGGGGTCGAGTCTAAGAACAGATCTGACTTGTTTCTTGTCTAAGTGTGTGCAGGGCGCAGGTTCAAGCCCAAGATGGAAAGTTCACAAGTTCCCAGGTTTAGGTCTGTAACGCGCCAGCATCAGACCGCCACAGTCATTTAACGGCTCACCCATTGACCGTCACATTCTTCAGAGCGTTGGCTTTCATTCTCTCAGCAAGCTTTCTCTAACGGTCTGAACTTAGACCGTCACATAATTCTAACGGTCAGTCGTTAGACCGTCACACTCTCCAAAGAACAAATTCTCAGTTCATACCCTCCGACGGCCTGTTGGAAGACCGTCACGTTCTTCTAACGACCCAACATAGGACCGTTACACTCTCCAGAGGCTCTGTTTTCAGATCATTCTAGCCAAGACAAGGATCAAGAACTCATGCTCATACAATTAAGGCATTCTCATCTCATTCAATGAACTCAATGAAACATAAGTTTGATAAAACTTCAACTCCAAATTGCCAATCATTGTTAAACAAGAAAATCAAACTACTTTCAAATTCCTATCCAAAAGAGGGTGGATCTTCCTTAAGTCCTTCACATAGCTACGGCGTGCTTCGTCGTTTTCTTCCACTCCTTCTTGCCACGGACGCACTTTGCTGATCTCCCACATGGTCAGTGTGTTCTGAACCGCTCTTTCATCTTCCTCGGTCCCCATCTTCCTAGCTAGAAGAGGAGGGTAGTGTGATAGTGCAGGAACTTCGGTTCGGGGTAGCCCAATTTGAAGATAGCACCGGTATGGGTTGTAGATCGCCATGGTAGTGTTCCCCACTAGCTGAAGATCAAGGCCTGGTCGCCGTGGTATTTTAAGCAGAGTGCTCCATAGAACTCTTGGACACATTGTGAATTTCTCTATTGACAAAGTGTTGAGGAAGAGACGCCATTCATCTCGTGTTTTCCTGTCCGCCGTCTTGCATTCAACCTATGAAGAGAATCCAAAGGCACCTCCAATGAAGAATAAAGGGTGGCCCCCAAAGATCCGGCTATTTGAAGTTATGTCCTCCTTGGGTTGAAACTTAATTCTTACGCCCGCCCAACACTCGAGGAGTATCATGGAGCCGAATGGAGGTCCTCTTAAGCAAGCTGAGCTAAGTCCTTCATAAAGGTATGAGAGGATTGCTTGAGATATGGACAAACCCCGCCACAACCCACTGATGATGCTAACATTTTGGATATCTAAGAGATTGTCGGTAGTTGTGAAAAGGAAGACTCCGCATAAGCAAACCGACACGACTTTGGCTATTGCTTCATGTCTCTTCCACTTGTTCTTACAATGAGAGACTATCCATTGAGACATAGGGATCAAATGAATGTGGTGTGGGCTAATCATGGTCCTCACGTCCTTTGGGTTGTGTATGAAATCGCTTAAGATCAGAGCCGGGTCAATTGGTTCAACCGTATAGCACACTAGATCTTCATCCCCCGCCTTAGTCTTAGGAAGGGCTAGGTAGGTTTCTACCTCCTCCAACAGGACTGTAGCTTCAAAGGATGGGAAGATGAAGGTATGTGTTTGTGGATGCCACAATTCTATAAGGGCTGAAATGCTTGGCCAATCTAAAGTCAATTTCTGAAAATTCTTGCCTAAAACCAATAGAGGTTGGAGGTGCCATGCCCTAAGGATTGCTAAGACTTCTAAAGGGAGTTCTTTGATCATGGGAGACACCCACTTCAAGTTGGAGTAACATCTTGGACCAGGAAGGGGCTAGGAAAGAAGAAAGGGAGAAGAAGGAGAGATCATAAGAAGTTGAGATGTAGAATTAGTAAAGCTTCGTTAAAGGAAATAGAACTCACCACTCTTTGAGCACTTGAGCTCAGATGCTTGGGGATTGATGTCAGCCTTTGCAACTCCCCATGCCCTTTCCTAGCAGCTTTAGGTCTCGTGTAGACCTTCTCCTCCATGCTCATCGCTTCAAAGCTTCTTTTCATGGTGTTTCCTGCTCTTGAGGAAGGTTTTTCAGCCCTTGTAGTAGAGAATTCAGGAAAGCTGCATTTTGGGGTAGTTTCCAGGTTTTAAAGGCTGGATTTTGGCTCTAGAATGATAAGATTTGGGTTAGAAGGCCTTATCTCGAGTTTAGGAGAGTTCTAGTGGGGGCTTAGATGGTTAACCTTCGAGTTTGGACTCTTACGGCACAATCCGTCTTGGAGTACACTTTGTTCTCTGGAGGTCTATCGTAGAACCGTCATTTGTCCGTGACGCGCCGTAGCTGGGCCGTCACATTTCCTGTGCGTTTCTTTTAAGCCCACTCTTGTTCTGTCAGGTCTAACGGTCTAACCTTAGACCGTTTCGTATTGTGACGTGTTATCTCTGAGCCGTCACATATCCTACCGTTCAGTCTGGACTCCTTCATTGATCAATCATTCCTGACGGTCCGGTTTAGGACCGTTAATTCACTCCGACGCTCCACATATGGGCCGACACATTTTCTGCAACCCACGTCAATCCAGCTTTGTTCTGTCATCCCTAACGGTCTGGTGTTTGACCATTAAGTCCTTCTGACACTCCCATGTGGACCGTCACATTTTCTGCTGGCCAGTTTGTAGTCAGGTCTCTGTTGTCTCTGACGGCCTATTCATGGTGCGTTACATTGGTCTGACACATTTTTCTAGACCATCACATCTTCTGTTGCTGGTTTTTCATCTTTTCTTTTTTGCCTATGGTTTGAC
This sequence comes from Amorphophallus konjac, assembly GCA_022559845.1. NCBI lineage: Eukaryota > Viridiplantae > Streptophyta > Magnoliopsida > Alismatales > Araceae > Amorphophallus > Amorphophallus konjac. The sequence continues at coordinate 107,188,892 of CM040125.1, read as the reverse complement.
CTGCCGTTCTTACACATTTCCATCCTCGGATCACACTTCCATTCATTTACATACATTTGAACATTTGCACACATACCATTCATTCCCTATATACCTACATCCATCCACATTTTGTACATTCCATAAATTCCATACATTTCTGGTCATTCCATTTATTCATGCATTTCATTCACATTATCCACACACTCATTGCCCATCCTCATAGTTTATCAATCATTCATTCATTCATTGCAATCATTCCATTCGTTCATACTCACATTCATTTCATTCATCCATAGAAATAAACAAAAACACAAAAGAAGGATTTCTCATTCATTTTCTAAAATCAGTATTCGCATGAGTCATGTACAGTGTGGATGTCAAAAGGGGGAACAGAATGCATCACTCGGTCAGCTTGTCCCCCGGGCCCTCGCTATCACCGGCACCCTCTTGGCGTTGGGCTGGCAGCTCCATGGTACTATGGTCCTCTCGGGGTCGTCTCCGGTCCGCCTCCTCATTCCTCCGCCGACCGGAGGAGCTAGCCAAGTAATTTCCTATCGATCCACTCGGCACTCCGCTCCATGTGCTCCCGGCTGCAAAGCTGCGGGATCCACTCAGGCCCGGCCCGCGGCTGATCGTCCGTACAGTCCGCTCTACAGCTCGCAGCTCGATCTTCAAGTCATGTGCCTGGAGCCGCGCTGCCCGTGCCTCGGACCAGTATCTCTCTAGGTCCGCTGTCTGCATAGCCGTCCGCTCAAGTTCTCCTCTCAATCGGGCCACCTCCGCCTGCAGTAGTTCTATCTCTGCTCGGGCTCGCTCAGTCTCAGCCCGGTTCCTCTCTGCCTCCGTCCGAGCCTGCCTCGCCTCAGCCACTGTTACGGCTAGCTCTCTCACTTGTAGTTTGCATTTAATCATGATTAATCAAATAAGCATTTTATTTTGCATAAACATTTAAGTCAAAGCATTTAGCATGTTACCCGCTCTGCGAGGGTGGCCTCTACCTCCTCAGCCCGAGTAACCGCTCGAGTGAAATCTGCATCTCGTTCAGCCCATCCCCCGGCAGGCTATGACGACGAGGACAGTGTGTTCGGTCCCGCTCTTTGGGCTCCCTCAGCCCGCTGCATTTAGAAGTTAAAATTAGTCAATTGCATTGTTTGCATCATAAGCATAATCATTTAAGTCTCAGGTTTCGAATCTTACCAGAAGCTCCAGAGCGGTCCAGTACTCATCCCGCTGCTGGATGGTGGCATGGAGTAGCCCCTCAAGCTCGGCTATCCGTCCCTCAGGATCTAGCTGCATTTAGAAAGCATATGAGTCAGTGCATATAGAAAATTTTCATATAAGAGCATTCAGAGCTAGGGTTTAGAAGTTCATATCCGTCGTCGGGTACCTCGGTACACCTGGTCCCCGTACCGACGGGCGAAGGCTTTCAAATATGCCTCATCGCTCTCAGCCCGCTCCTTTACTGCTCGACCCCTCCTTTTCCAATCATGCACGTACTTGGCCTTTCGGGCACACCAGTCCACGTCACCGCTGATGCCTTTCGATGGCTTGCCTGGGCGCTCGTCATTTCGGTGCGGGAACGTCACCTCCGGCTGGTGTAGTCCACGGGTCTGCAGGATCAGGCGGTAGTGAAGTGGCTCGATGACGTTGATGCAATGCAACCACACGTCCCACCCGCGATATGATAGGGATGTCTGGACCCATGGCTGTACCTCGGAACCCTCGTCCTGGTATGGGGTCCATCTCACCTAAAAATCATGATTAATCCATTCATAAACATTCATAGAACATTTGTAAGCATATAGAAGCATTTAAAAGCATTTAGAAAGCATTTTGAGTTCTGGGCTTACCGTCGTATGCGGGAAGGAGTCCAAGTCATCCTGGATCGCCCGGGTCAGTTTTGTGATCGACCCTGAGTACCTGGCGACAACCCATCGCCTCGCGATCGGGATCCACCCGGGATATTGTAGCGTAGCTCGCCCAATACTAGGGAGGTGCACGAAGCTCCAGATCTGCATTTAGAAGTCAATGTTAGTCAGTCGTATAATCATTTGCATGATCATATAGAAAGCATTTAAGTCAAATTTACCTGTAGGAAAGGTGAGAAGCCGCCCAGCATCGTCTGCCGGTCCGTCGTGCTGAGCGATTTGAATAGGAAGGCCAGGACTGCTGCTCCCCATGTGTACTTTCCTACTCTGCCTAAGTCCTCGAGCAATGGTAGTAGTCTGCAACTGATCACATCCGCTCGAGTCGCGAATAGCAGCTTCCCGAACAGCAGCATGGGGAACCGCCTCAGGACGCGATCTCCCTCCGGTCCTACCTCTGCTGCCACATGTGGGAGCACCTGCTCAATCACTTGCCCGATATGCTCCTCAGGCAGCTCCCCGACGGTAATAGTAGCTCCTCTCAATCCCAGACTGTCCTGCAGTCTCGATCTCGAAAGCTGGGATGAAGTGTGGCCTGGTCTGATCAAGTCCAAGCCCAGCAGCTCCTGGGCAAACTCCCTGTTGTTTCCGTAGGTCCACCCGGTCACCGTTGCTCCGTGGACCCTAAATCCCGTAATCCTTGCTATGTCTTCCAGCGTGGGAATCATGTGGCCCCACGGGAAGATGAAAGCTCTGGTCATCGGGTCCCACCGCTCATGCAGCGCGTAGAGCAATGGCGTGTCCATCCTAATCACCTCGATGCTCAGCACCTCGGCGAAGCCCATCGCGGCCAATCTCTCTCTCTGGTACTCGGGCAATGCCTGCTAGACTGCCCGGATCTGGAGCCATGAAATCCTGGTCCGCCTTTTTCCCTGCATACATGTAGAGCATAAGTCGGTCATTTGCATCATAAAAACATTCCATAACATTCATATAATGACAAACAAACAAATTGAATACTTGAAAAACCCTAAAAAAAAATCAGTTCTGGTCTCTGGTTGCTGTGACGGCCATGGGGTGGCACGTCACTGGGCTCTAACGCACCAGGGGTGGTGCGTCAGAGTTGTAACGGTCACTGGTATGACCGTCACATCCTCTGCAAAGGGGTGGCTTCCCTTTTGATTTCTTTGGCTTCCCAGATTGGCCAAATGGCCTACATATGGTCCTAATGGGTTCTCAGACCCATTTTTTTACCCCCCAAACCATCATACATGAACATAAAAATTCATAAAAATAAAAATAAAAAATCAAAACTGGGGTTTTTAGGGCGAGTGGCCTACCTCTCGGTCTTGCCCTCGTTTCCTCTTCTTCTCTATTCCTATGGCTTCTCCCTCGTCTATAGGGGGTGCTGCCTGTTGCTCCTCGGTCGTTGGAGGCTCCTCCTCCTCTCTTGGCCCTCTCATCGCCGTTCGTTGCTCCTCGGCCGGTGGGACCTCCTCACGGTCCACATGGGCCCTAAAACGGCGTATCACCTTTCGTTTCTTTCCTTTCCCCCTTCCCAGTGGCCGTGGGGCCTCGTCGCCGGCCATTTCCGTTGGTAGTCGCTGGTGGTTCTTGGCTGGGGTTTTTTGGGGTGTTAGGGCGTGAGTGTGTTGAATGAATGATGGGTGTGACCATTCGGTTGTTTTTTTTTGAGTGCTCAGAAAATATGACGGTCTATCGTCAGACCGTTACATTCTCTGACGCGTATGCCTTAGACCGTTAGGTCAGTTTGAATAAGTGCATTGAAGTATGTGAACCGCCAAAGCTCTGACGGCCTAGTGTTGCACTGTCAGATCTATGACGCACCCTCTATAGACCGTCACAGTTTGCAGGTCGCTTGATGAAGAAATGGTCTATTTGATGCCTGAATGATTGCATTTTTTTTCCATGGTGTATATTATTAATGCAATTCATGCATACAAATGGTTAGGCCTCGTTTCATGCTCATATTAATTATCATTGGCTAACCTCTTTTGCTCATTAATGAAGTTATGAACATTATCATGCTTTGCAGTTCGCCAGGCAGGTAAGAAAGGTACAGTATCCCGATTCCTTTATCCTTTAATGCATTACTATATGTTATCTATGGTATATTATCTCGAGAACCGGCTGGTCATTCATGTGTTCTGGGATCTGATGTTCCCCTTAAACAAAAATGATGATGATCTAAGTGCACATGTTTAATCGTTGGATAGGCCGTTAGGTTGGAAAAGTTTGGGGATGATGGTTCTATCTCGCACACCGTGGTTGCAGATGGTGTCCTGACCCTGATTTCTCCGGTCTAGCAATATTATTCTCGAGTATCTTGTTGTTTTATCTTTCTTTGCATTCGTTTTGATGATTTCTTTTGTTTTAGCCCAACATGCATCATGCGCATTCTTTGAGCTTTCATGAATCTCCATCTGTTCAAGATGTCTCAATGATGGTGAATAGCTGTGTTGTTGATCTCGAGTAAGGAGAGCCATTTCCACTCTGAAATAGAAGGTTTCCTTTGGTCTGCTCGCTTGATTTGGTTAGTTGAAGATTCCTGTCTGGAGTTTAGTTAATCGTCTCTTTCCTTTCTGTTGCTTCCGGTGGCTAGCCGTGTTTTCCTTGCCTTAGTTGATAGTTAATTCTCCAGACATGCGTCATTTGGTTGGCTATTTCCTTGTGAGTAGTTCGAAGTTTTCCAGAAAGTTCATGCCGCTTGTTGGTTGAGAACGGGTGTTGTTTGCCTTAACACCCGCTTTTTGGTCCGCTCCGTTTCATTTCCGCTTCATCGCCATGTTCCATTTCACCTCCGCTGAGCCTCCACTCGCTCCCCTGCAAAGAGGACGTTAAGGAGGGGCATCTGTTGACACCCATTTTATGACTAATAAGTTGAGTCATCTCCTTGTTCATTCTATATGATGCTCCGAGTTGTTCTCTATCATTGAGCCTTCTTGATCAATTTAAGGCTTATTTTTGTCTTGACTCCTTGGTTGGGCCTAACCCCTTGTGGCTTTTCGTTGGATGAAGCTTAGCAAGCTTTCATTTCATTTGAATCCTTATTGTCTCTAACGGTCCCATGTAGGCGCGTCGCGCTTCTCTGACGCATTGGTCAACGACCGTTACATCTTGAAGAGTCCTAAAGCTAAGGCTTTCTTTCCAATGCTTATCCTTTTGGTATCCGTTGAATGTGACGGTTTATCGTGCGACTGTTAAGCTCATTGTGACGCATCTTCATTTGGCTGTTACATCCTTGTAGAGTCCAATTGTTGAAAACTTCTCCCGTTGATCTTATCTTCTTGAGGGATAAGGTTGTGTGACGGTCTTTTAATGGAGTGTTACATGCTTGTGGCGGTCTATCGTGCAGCCGTTACATCAAGTAGAGAGTCCTGACAGGTCTGCTCTTCTTTTGCTACTCCGTGGTCGAATTAAGAGTTTGATCTTGTGATTTCTCTTCCAAATCTGATCCTCAGAACCTTCTGTTTGTTTCTATGGACTCTTGGAAGTATTATCTTCAAGATTTTGCTAAGAATCATCCTCCTTTCTAGCTGGATTATCCTCAATTCGAACCTAGACTTTGAGGGCCTATAAATAGAACCCTTGACTTCATGGCTTGAGGAGGAGAAATCTGGAGTTTGCGTCGAAGTGCTGCCGCATTCTGGAGCTACATCCTACCAAGGAGCATTGATTCTCACGTCCATCTGCATCACAGTCAAGGGAGTATTTGGTTTTTCAAGTGTTTAAGTTCAATCATTGGCATACTTGTGTTCTTCCTTTTCCTTTTCATTATAGCATTGTCCCACTCCTTCTTCCACGTTCTTCCACTTATTTCAATCATTTAAACATCCTTCCTATATTTTAAAACACCCAGAGGGGTTAAAAAAACCAACTCCCGGTATTCCCCTTTCCTTTTGCATGCTATTAAGTTCATTGGGTTATTGATACTACGCTTGATTGAAAGGCTAATTGGGGGTCATTTTTTCTCGTGTTCCGCATTCTTTGGCAGGTTTACAGGGTTCATAAGGTGAGGCCCAAGCTTGCTGGCTGGCTGGAAAGTTTGGAGTTTGAAGGATCCACAAGCTTGTTCTGCAGACACTCTGACGGTCTTCATTAGACACGTCAGGTTCCTCTAGTGGTTTATCGGGCGACCGTCACACTTTCTGTGACGCGTAGGTTCTGGACCGTCACATTCAATAGAGTTATAGTTTCCTATTGGTTTCTCTCTCCCGTGGGCGGGTGCATCATCCTCCTATTCCAAGATATTTATCAGGTCTTTGGCTTGTATTTACCTTGGTGGCGATCACGTTCTTTCTTAGTATTAGGCATTAGCTTTCTCTCTCTCATATCTCTTATTTACTCTTGCTTGCTCCACCTTTACGGTGTGTTTTTCTTTATTCTTTATTCCACGCCCCGGCATGTGTTTTTCTTTATTTGCTTAGCTCAGTCTTGATTGAGATAGCATGCCCATGCTAGAGCTTATGCTGGTTGCCTAGGTTCATGGTTCACATGTTCATAGGTTGATTGACTTTATCACTTGGCTCATATTTCTATTTAGCCGGCATCATAACCCATCTTGCAAAAGAAGGGACACATAAAAAAACCAACAGATGTGAGTGCATATATGTTCTCCATTGAATCTGTAGACATGAATGAGATCTATCTGAGCCTAAGACCACCACATATAACATTCCATGTACAACTAATCTTCCCATTTTCAGGGTATCGATGAAATGGATTCAAAAATGAAGGGCGATGGTAAATATTGTTTTCATTGCGAATGTGGTCAAGGGAAATGTCTTATCAAGATCTCCCACGGCAGCAAGAATCCCCAACGTCCCTACTATTGCTGCCCACTTGGTGTATGTTAGTCCCAATTACAAATTGTTATTTGTTGAAATGCTCTATATGTCATATTCTCTTGTGTACTTCCTTACAGTTTGGGAATGGTAAGTTATGTGGATTCTTCATGTGGGTGGATGAGTTATTACTTTGTCCTTGTGGCAAAGGGCCATGTAGGAGGCGGACCTCAAACACTAGTACGACTAAGGGGAAAGTATTTTATGTATGTCCACAATCAAAGGTACATGTCACACTCCTTGTTAAGTTCTTCTCTTTTGGTTACACTATCAAATGCATCTTACTTAAACATTTTTCATATCTTTTACAACCCGATGATTGAACAGCAGGTTGTGGGTTCTTTAAGTGGGCGGCAGATATGTCAATGGTAAATGATCAGTTTATTTCTAATCCATAATTCATGTGAATGACACTTATTTTGTGGGGTGGAGTATGTGAACTGACCAATTGATACTGTGTGTGTGTGTGTGTGTAGGATTGTGTATGTTCAGCATGATTCGAATTGTGTGTGTGTGTGTGTTCAGGGGAGACAGAATTGTGGGTGTGTGCATATATGTTCAGTGGGTATAGGTTGTGTGTGTTCAGGGGAGACAGAATTGCGTGTGTGTGCAGACTGTGTGTGCGTGTGTGTGTGTGTTCAGGGGAGTCTTGATATGGGTGTGGGTGTGGGTGTTCAGTGGGTATAGGTTGTGTGTGTGTGTGTGTGTGTGTGTGTGTGTGTGTGTGTGTGTGTCTGTGTGTGTGTGTGTGTGTGTGTGTGTGTGGATTATGTGTGTGCAGGGTAGACAGATTATGCTTGTGTGCAGGACCAATATAGTGTGTGTGCCGACCAATATAATGTGTGTGCATGTGTGCAGGATTGTGTGTGTGTGCAAGGGAGACATAATGTGCTTTGTGCAATTTTGTGTTACACTTATTCGTCTATTGCTTCCAATCTCCTCTGGATTATGTGTGTGTGCAGGATTATGTGTTTGTGCAGACTGTATGTGCGTGTGTGTGTGTTCAAGGGAGTCTTCATGTGGGTGTGTGTTCAGTTGGTATAGGGTGTGTGTGTGTGTGTGTGTGTGTGTGTGTGTGTGTGTGTGTGTGTGTGTGTGTGTGTGTGTGTGTGTGTGTGTGTGTGTGTGTGTGTGTGTGTGTGTGTGTGCAGGGTAGACTATTTTGTGCTTGTGTTGACAGGAAATTTTTTTTGGGGGGGAGGGGGGTGTATGTGTGCTGACCAATATATATATAGTGTATGTGTGTATGTGTGTAGGATTATGTGTGTGTGCAGACTGTGTGTGCGTGTGTGTGTGTGTTCAGGGGAGTCTTCATGTGGGTGTGTGGGTGTGTTCAGTGTGTGTGTGTGTGTGCAGGGTAGACTTTTTGTGCTTGTGTTGACAGGAAATTTTTTTTGGGGGGGAGGGGGGGTGTATGTGTGCTGACCAATATATATATATATAGTGTGTGTGTGTGTATGTGTGCAGGATTATGTGTGTATGCAGACTGTGTGTGCATGTGTGTGTGTTCAGGGGAGTCTTCATGTGGGTGTGGGTGTGTGTGAGGATTGTGTGTGTGCAGGCTAGACTTTTTGTGCTTGTGTTGACAGGAAATTTTTTTTGGGGGGGACGTGGGGTGTATGTGTGCTGACAAATATATATAGTGTGTGTGTGTGTATGTGTGCAGGATTATGTGTGTGTGTAGACTGTGTGTGCGTGTGTGTGTGTTCAGGGGAGTCTTCATGTGGGTGTGTGGGTGTGTTCAGTGGGTATAGGTTGTGTGTGTGTGTGTGTGTGAGGATTGTGTGTGTGCAGGGTAGACTATTTTGTGCTTGTGTTGACAGGACAATTTTTTTGGGGGGGAGGGGGGGTGTATGTGTGCTGACAAATATATATATATAGTGTGTGTGTGTGTGTATGTGTGCAGGATTGTGTGTCTGTGCAGACTGTGTGTGCATGTGTGTGTTCAGGGGAGTCTTCATGTGGGTGTGGGTGTGTGTTCAGTGGGTATAGGGTGTGTGTGTGTTTTGGGGAGACAGAATTGTGTGTGTGCAGACTATGTGTGAGCGTGTGTGTGTGTGTGTGTGTGTGTGTGTGTGTGTGTGTGTGTGTGTGTGTGTTCAAGAGAAACAGACCGTGGGTGTGTGTGTGTGTTCAGTGGGTATAGGTTGTGTGTGTGTGTGTGTGTGTGTGAGGATTGTGTGTGTGCAGGGTAGACTATTTTGTGGTTGTGTTGACAGAAAAAAAAAATTTGGGGGGGAGGGGGGGTGTATGTGTGCTGACCAATATATATATATATACTGTGTGTGTATGTGTGCAGGATTGTGTGTGTGTGCAGACTGTGTGTGTGTGTGTTCAGGGGAGTCTTCATGTGGGTGTGTGGGTGTGTGTTCAGTGGGTATAGGGTGTGTGTGTGTGTTCAGGGGAGACAGAAGTGTGTGTGTGTGTGTGTGTGTGTGTGTGTGTTCAGTGGGTATAGGTTGTGTGTGTGTGTGAGGATTGTGTGTGTGCAGGGTAGACTATTTTGTGCTTGTGTTGACAGAAAAAAAATTTTGGGGGGAAGGGGGCGTGTATGTGTGCTGACCAATATATATATATAGTGTGTGTGTGTATGTGTGTAGGATTGTGTGTGTGTGCAGACTGTGTGTGCGTGTGTGTGTGTTCAGGGGAGTCTTCATGTGGGTGTGTGTGTGTGTGTTCAGTGGGTATAGGGTGTGTGTGTGTTCAAGGGAGACAGAATTGTGTGTGTGTGTGTGTGTGTGTGTGTGTTCAGTGGGTATAGGTTGTGTGTGTGTGTGTGTTTGTGTTCAATGGGTATAAGTTGTGTGTGTATGTGTGTATGTGAGAGGATTGTGTGTGTGTAGGGTAGACTATTCTATGCTTGTGTTGACAGGAAAAAATTTTTGGGGAAAGGGGGGGTGTATGTGTGCTGACCAATATATATATAGTGTGTGTGTATGTGTGTAGGATTGTGTGTGTGTGCGGACTGTGTGTGCGTGTGTGTGTGTTCAGGGGAGTCTTCATGTAGATGTGTGTGTGTGTTCAGTGGGTATAGGGTGTGTGTGTGTTCAGGGGAGATAGAATTGTGTGTGTGCAGACTGTGTGTGTGTGTGTGTGTGTGTGTTAAAGGGAGACAGACCGTGGGTGTCTGTGTGTTCAGTGGGTATAGGTTGTGTGTGTGTTCATGGGAGACAGAATTGTGTGTGTGTGCAAGGGAGACAGATTGTCAGAAAATTGCTCCTTCCCATTACTCATTGCTCCCATTCTTCAATGTTGGTATTATACTCCTTCCCAATGTCAAACTATGGTTGGTCCGATCAGGTATGTTTGAGGCAATGATGATGGGTTGGATGGCTTAACAGCAGCATGATCCACGTGATTACATTATCTCATGTTATGAGCCTCATCTCATTACTCTTATCAAGTTCTTATACTTTACAGTCATTATTATAATTAACTCGTCTTATATCATACACATCTTTCAAGAAAAGAGTATGAACGAGAAGATAGCAGAAATGTCTAACATATCTACAGCGGGAGAAGATATTGAAGAACGTGGATTGGTGAAAGATTTAAGACAATCAATCAAGAAAGAGAAATTTGCAGCCGAGTTGACTGTTAAACTATGTGACTCTTTATTATCAAAATTTGATAATTTGAAATTATGAAAGAAGAATTGATTCGACAATTTTTTTGTATGTTTTACCAAACATTTCTAACAACTTTGTAAACTTTTCTTAAGTGTGATAAATAATATTTTATTGTGTTCATTCATCTATTCGTCTATTGCTTCCAATCTCCTCTGGAAAAATTTCTAACAACTTTGTAAACATTTCTAACAGCTTTGTAAACTTTTCTCTATGATGAAGATCTAATATTCGCATGGGTGTTTTAAATGTTGATAATTTTTTTTCATATGAACATTATGCCAAGGCGTCAAAAGAATTAGAAATTCATATTAATATGTATAAAATATATTTTCAAGAATAAAGTATTAATTTAAAAGGGAGATGTGTATTTTAATATTTGACATTGATAAAATTGACTTATTGCTAAAAGTTTTGCAAAAGTTGAATATAATGGTTAGATCACTCATAAAAGGTAACAAATATATTAACTTGAAAGGAGCAAAAATTTTAAAAAAGTTCACATACAAAATATTTCAAAATATAAATTTCAAATATTATTTTAAAAAATTATAAGGAATTATTTTGATGTTATTAAGTTTTTATTTTATTTATTGTCTAGTTCAATGTGAGGAATACAAAGTACATGAAACATAATTGTCAAAGATAAACTCAAGTATGTTGAAGAGAGAAAATAATTATACTATTCAGTCTAAATAAATATTCTCATTATAATTGGGTATAAATTAATTAATAATATAGTATTTTTTACATATTAATGTATTTAATATTAATTATGTTTCAATAAAAAATGATAAAAATAAATATATACTAATATTATAATATTAGAGATTAGTTAAAATATCTTTTAATCAATGGTATTAAATATTACATTCATTATATATAATCTTCATTTTCAATACATATTTAATTAAGGAGTGTTAATTTAGATTATTATTAATAACCAAACATAAAATAAATATCCCTTATTCCCAACCAAACATAAAATAACATCATGCCCTTTAACTCGGGAGAATAAGGGCAATTTATGTTGTGCCCCTGTGATCATTTGAGTCTTCCTGTGGTTTGGGTCATTCGACATCGTCTTGTGGTCATTTGAGTTATTGGATATTCTTGGTTTTGATAATAGCTAAATAGTATAAGTCATTATTGTTTTAACTCTCATATGACTGACATACGTGATGTTTTGTTCATGACAGATATGTCAATGAATTGCCAAGGAATGAAGTGGAGATGGCAAATGTGAAAGCTCAATGTTGCGCCCTCGCACGCGGATCGACCTGCCTGTCAGGTCGCACGGGTCAAGGGGGCAGCGCCCCTTGCGGGGGTTTCCGGGGGCGGAGCCCCCGGAACAAAATTTTGATTATAGGAGCGATATAATCAACAAAAATATTCAAGACTATCAACGGTGATGCCACAGACATGAACGGGCTGCTAAAGGAGTCAAGCGATGGAGCTAAAGCAGTTAACGGACCGACCCGAAAAACCCCGGGTCTACCCAGCTGGCAGTCGACCGCCAGCACAGGGGCGGTCGACTGCCCCAGCCAGCAACCCACAGATTGCAACTCTTTCAGTAGCGGTCGACTGCCAGCCCAGTAGCGGTCGATCGGAATTTCCAGGAACCGCCATTTGCAGGTTTCTCAGTAGCAGTCGACCGCCAGAAGCTATAGGTCGACCGCCAGCCCCGAGCCTTCAATGTTGACTTTGTTTTCCACTTCGAGGAGAGCCCATTTCCTTATATTTGTTTAACCCCAAAGTCACCCAATCTTCGATAGATTGTGGATCTGGTCTGGGGGATGTCTAAGGACCATTCAAAGGTTATAAAACACATGCAAGAGGGTTAGAAACCCTAGTTGATCATTTGGAGCAAAGAGAGATGAAGATAGGCTAGAGGAGCTCCAAGGAAGAAGAGGTACTGTAGTCGTGAACAGTACTCTATGCAGAAGTTCTACATCCAATCCAAGGGATTCAAGCCTACATCTGAAGCCCTCAATCTCCAAGGAAGAAGAGAAGCAAGCAAGCTCACAAAGGAGATCAAAAGGAAGATCAAAGCTACATCCAAACCTCTTCATCAACGCAAGGGAAGATCAAAGCTATATCCAATATTCTTCTTCATCAACTCAAGGAGATTCAAAGGAAAGATCAAGCTACATCCTATATCTTCTCCATCAACTCAAAAGGATCAAAGGAAGATCAAAGCAACAGATTCAAGATCCAACAATCTCAGACAAGATCTACTTCATTCTAGCATATCTCCATATCTTGTTTGAACATTTTCATCTTGTTCTATTTTCATTTCATTCAATCGATTGAAACTGAAGATCGTCCCTACCGGTGGTTAGTAGGAAGGCAATCGGGAGTTCTCTGATTTACGGTATAGCCGTCCCTGCTGGCTTTGTGTGTAGGAAGACAGAAAGAGGGTTTTCTCTGTTCTGTGGTTTGGGGCGTGTCCCCGGTCAAGATGTGAGTCAGCAGGAAAGCCTCACCAAGTTTTGGTGAGGGGTGGACGTAGGTTGCGGGGTTGCAACTGAACCACCTTAAAAATCCCTGTGTTGTGGGTTGTTCATCGTATGCGATTGCTCTATATCTTCTACCCCCATTCACAGGTTCGTGTGCTTCCATACTTGGTTATCTTGTTTACACACTCAAGCACTCAGATTTGCACTTTCGGTTTTATCTGTGGTTTAATTGAGCTTAGCACTTTGACTGCATCCCTTGGGCGGCCTGCTGCACCCTTGCACACAGGCGCCAAGGTTAAAGTATTGCTAAGCGTTTCTCTTGCTTAGACTCGAAGGCACCTTGGTTGATCACCACTACATTCATACACATATACACTTTGAGTGATCAATATAGCACACACACACGCACGGTTGTTGCAAGTTATTTCATGCTCTAGTGTTATGCTTTATGATCCCTACACTACAAGGCTTGTATCTCTCAAAGTTCACAAATGTGCTTAAAGAAGAGTTGACGCTTCATCGCTTGTAATCCAAGTCTTTTCATTTGAGTCACTCTACTTAATTCCGCTGTGCATTGTGCCTAAGTGATTCATTCACTTTATAGGAGTGGTTCATACTTTTGATAGCTAAGAGTTTTTAAATAGGCCAAAGCTTTTGATAGGATCTATTCAACCCCCCCTTCTAGATCTGACTACACCTCGCGGGACCCAACAATTTAGTCCTTTTCCAACCCTTATTCCCATTCGTATCCTTTCTTTTTACCAAACGAATAATAGGGATATCACCATACTTATTCTTCGCGAACCAAATGACCACGAGAACAAGAATAAGGATAAAATAACCCAGAATGACTTACACCTATTCTGCTTCAATTTTATCCTCGAACTAAACGGGACCTCAGAGTATCCTAAAAAGATTCCAGGGCTACTTTTAGCTTCAAATTTATCCAGGTCCTTCTTGTCGTTATTATGAATATAATGTTTGGACACAAAAATTCTGAAGTGAGCTATGTTTGGTTTCTTACCTTTCAGAAGTTCATGAGGGGTTTTCTTATAGATTTATCATACCATGGCCCTATTGATTGTATAACATGATGTGTTGGTTGCCTCTGCCCAGAACTTCCTTGGTAGTTGACTCTCAATCAGCATAGTTCGGGCCATCTCCACAATAGTTCAGTTTCTCATCTCCACAATTCTATTTTGCTCGGGTGTCTTGGCAGAAGAAAATTTATGAGTTAGTCCCTCATTTTCCTAAAAATCAAAAAACATGGAGTTTTCAAATTCACCTCCATGGTCAGACTGAATTGAACAGATTTTATGTTTTCCTTCTTGTTTAATCTTATTAAAAAACTATTTGAATTTTTGAAAAGCATCATTTTATTGGTTAGGAAAAATATCCATGAAAACCTAGAATGATCATCAATAATCACAAAACCAAATCTCTTACCATTCAGACTTTGAGTTCTAGTAGGACCAAAAAAATCCATATGCAACAATTCCATTGGCCTTGAGGACAATGGCTCAGATCTTAGTTTAAAGGACTTCCGGGTTTGTTTACCCAGAGCACATGCATCACATATTTTTGAATTTGCGTTGAATTTTATTTTAGGTAACCCTCTAACCAGATCATGTTTCACTAATTTATTTAAGGTATTGTAACTAGCATGGCCTAACCGTCTATGCCAGTTGTAAGCATTATTATCGAAATCAACAGATAATCAAAGATTTGATTCTGAATTTTCATCAAGGTCTATAATGTAGACATTATTCACTCTATGTCCTATGAACATGATTTTGTCAGAATTGACTTCAAAAACTTTGCATGCCCTATTATCAAAAATTACTCTGTGACCCTTGTCACATAGCTGACTTATGCTAAGCATGTTGCGTTGAACACCTTCTACAAGCAGAACTCTTTCAATTATGTTTGAAGGGAACTTACCAATTGTACCTGCACCAATGATCTTGCCTTTATTCTTCCCTCCAAATTTGACCTAGCCTCCTACCTTCATTTCCAATTCACTGAATTTGGTCTTATCACCTATCATGTGCATGGAGCAGCCGCTATCCAGGTACCATCGGTTATGCTCGGCTGCCAGACCAACCTACAATCAATTCAGACAAAGAGAATTTGGAACCCAAGAAAGGTTGGGTCCAAACAAGTTGCTCATTCCTTCCAGAACAGTCTTAGGAATCCAGATCTGTCTGGTTCCCTTCCTGTGAACTAAGTTTTTATTTTCAGCATGGAAAATTTTATTGGCTCCAGTCATTGGATTTTGATGACTTTTGTTCTTATTTTAGAATGAGTTGTTCCAATTGTAAGTATTTCTTTGTTAATTTTTCTAGAATCTTTTATGATTGAATTGCTTCTATGAATCATTAGAATGTGCTCAATTTGATGTATAATGATACCGGTTTCTGTTTTGATCGGGCCATCTGTGTTGATTCAACTGCTTTGAATTTTTAAAATTGCTACCTCGATGCATCCCATTAAAGTGAGTTGTATTAGCTCTGTAGATGCCGGGATTCCTTGAAGTAGTAGTCTTTCTATGTTGATGCATTATAGGCTTAGCATGAAAATTTTTATTGATCATTTTTAATGGAATAAAATTTGTTTTTACATATTTTTGGAATTTGTTGTTTGAGCTGGATTGGGTGTCCAACTTCTCCTTTCCCTTTTCCGAGCAGAAGGTTACATTTTTAAACTCAAAGGGCCTTTTATTGGTGGGATCATATCCCAATCCTTCCCTGTTGAAGTTCACCCTCACACCTAGTATGGTATCTAGGTTGGATTTGCCTTGCACAATTTTCTCCAATGTGTTATGTTTATCTTCGATGTCTTTATGAAGTCTTTCACTATGTTTCTGTATCTCAGAGTTGGCAGTTTTTATAGCTTCATATTTCTCAGAAACAAGTGCATTTTTTCTCTAGATCTCCTAAAGTTTTACCTCAAACTCATCTAGATTCTTATTGGCTTCTTCACATTCAACTTGGAGATTTTTATTTTCAGTTCTTAGTGACCCTAATTCTTCAAATTATTTTTTCAGTTCATCATTTTCTTTTCTCAAACAGTTCTGCTCCTCAACCATGTTATATTATTTTTTCTTCAGCATTTTGTAATTCTTTGTTTGACAGTTGAACTTATCTAGTAAATCAGCATAAGCATCCTCCTAATCCTCTAAAGTGTAATTTTCAAAAGGATTGCTTACCTCAGTGTCTGTGTCGACCATTAGACATAGTCTTTCCTCTTCCTCTTCAAAAGAGCTTTCTTTAACATCTTCCTCCTCATCGCTCCAAGTGCAGACCATAGCTTTGGGCTTTTTCTTCTGCACCTTGGTGGTCTTCTTCAGATGATCAGGGCAGTCACTCTTCATATGACCGGGTCTGTGACAGTGAAAACATGTAAGCTTGTCAGTAGTCTTGAATTTTCCAGATTTAGAGTTAAAATTCCTACCAGACGATTGTGACCTTTTTCTAAACGTCTTGACCTTAGATTTCAGGAATTGTTGGAACCTACGAGTTAGCATGGCTTGCTACTCTTGATCAAGACTTGAGAAATTTTCAAATTCCTCACTACTACTGCTACTGCTATAGCCACTGCGAGACACCTTGAGAGCAATGTTCTTGCCCTTTTTGTGATTTTCTTCAACATTTCTCTTGAAATTTAATTTATATGTCATTAGGGATCTGATTAACTCTATGACTATCATTTTTGACAGATCCCTAGATTCCTCTATGACTGTGGCCTTAGTGTGCCACGTTGGGGTCAATGACCTGAGTATTTTCCTAATGAGATCCACTTCTGGGATCTATTTCTAGACCCTTGAGCCTCTTTGTGATCAAGGACAGTCTAGCATACATCTCAGTAATTGTCTCCTCAGAATTCAACTTAAACAATTCATACTCAAGGGTTAGCATGTTTACCTTTGTAGCCTTGACCTGGGATGTACCTTCATACATAAGCTCTACTTCATCCCACATTTTCTTTGCTATTTTGCAAGCTGATATCCTAGCATACTCCTCTAGATGGACTACGCACTGCATTATAGTTAGTGCCATCTAGTGCACGGTGGAAGGCCTGATGTGTTCCCTTGTCCATGTATCCTCGTCCTTTGGAAGCTCGAACGGTCCTGAGGTTATCACTCTCCAAAGTTCGTGACTCTGCGCTCTCAAGAACACTTCCATCCTATTTTTCTAGTAAAGAAAATTGACACCATCAAAGAAAGGAGGACGGTTAATTGAATGTCCCTCGACAATGAAGTTGCGAGGAGTGTTAGTTCAAGGTCTACCCTGGCCGTTAGACCACATGTTGGGTAACCCGCTCTGATACCAATTGATAGAAATACCAGAGAGTGATCTAGAAGGGGTGATGAATAGATCACCCCAAATTAAAACCAAATCGAAGGAACACAATTTATGAACTCAGAGAGACGATGCAGAATGCATAAAGCACAGCTGAGAACAATCTTAACAATCTATCAGATTAAGATAACCGGAATGAACAGAGAGATATCGTCAGACTTATGATCGAACAGTAAATGAGCATAGAAGAACAATGTAAACGATGCAGTTTAAACATACAATCAGTAGCCGAGCAATGGTGGAGCAAATGTGAGTTTAGCAGATAACCAATGGCACTCGGTGAAGGTTTGACTTAGGAGTCCACTTACACAAGAAGCCAATCTTCTAGATAGGCCTGACCTATCGTTCTGATTGGGTCTTTTTATATAAAAACTGGATATAGAAAATTCACGCCAACAATGAAGATCTATGCAACAACCACACAAGAAGATAAAAGAGTTTTTAGGTGGTTCGATTGCCAACCGCAATCTACGTCCACCACTCGCTCACACAGAACGAGGATTTCATTAGCATAAGCTGGAGAAGGAGCAGACTCAGTTTGTGACACAACACTGCCTGACAGCTTGTCCTGAGGGAGACAAATCCCTCAACTTAGGTCCTACACCCCACAGAACCTGAAACCTGGCCTTGCCACCAGCAAGTCCAGAACAGGAGGACAGATCCTCCCTTCCTCTACACCAGAGGGAAACCCACGAGCCTCCCCAAGTCACTCGCAACCGGAGATAGTGTCTTCCTTCCTCTAAGAGCACTCAGAGGGAACAAAATGAGAAATCAAGGTGAAAAAACAAGGCGAAAATGAAAGCAGAAGAACAAGAGTAAAAACTTAATGTAGCTTCGAAGAAGCACTTTCAAATGAACTGTCTGGCTGCTCTTAGACATTCTTTTCTCTTTCTCTTCCCTCGTATTGGGCTTCTCACTCTCTCTTTTCTTCCTGGAGCTACTCTCTTTTCATATGGATTCTTCTCAACAGGAGCTCTCAGCTCTTTGGCAGTCTCAACTCTTTTCTGTGATCAGGGTTGCTCTCTATTTATAGAACTGAGTACCGTAGGTTAAAGACCCAGCGAACCAATCTCATCCACGTAGAGAAGAATATTCTTCAATTATTGGCCTCTCAAAGGGTCTGCAACATGGATAATTCTTTTCACGCCAAAGAAAAGTCCCATGAAGCACACTTTACTTGTCACGTGAATTGGATTGCATGCCTTGAATAGCATGTGGTAACTTGATCTTCGATGATCTCCCCACATGTTTGTGGTAATGTCCTCCAGGTGCTCTGACTTAGCTGAAAATGTTAATCTTAATAATCAATTGCTTTGACCTTGTTCAACATGATGGTCTTCAATGCACAGACCTTATGCAGCATTTTAAAGCATGTGCTCCGAGTTGTCTTAGTAAGATAACAATAGATGCACCGACCTGTCAAAGCAAAGCAATGCATGTGCACTGACCTTAACAAACTAAAGATGTAAATGGGCTCCGACCTTATGCGAGCTTGTACAGTGACTTATGTGAAGGTGCTCAGACCTTCATGCTTTGCAAGTGACATGTACACCGACCTAGAATGGAGGTGCTCTAACCTTATGCAACTTTGAACATGTGCTCCAACGTTAACATAGCACAGTGAACACATGTGCTCCGACCTCTCTTTAGAGTTGCCCGATGTGCATCGACCTTCCTATTGAAGTTGCTCAAATGTGCACCGACCTCCCTTCAGAGTTAGCCGATGTGCACCGACCTTTAATCTTGAAATCACCAAGGTGCATCGACCTTTCTTCTTCGTTGCCAAGATGTGCCTCGACCTTTGTCCCGTGCAGACTGGATGTGCATCGACCTTTGTCCCGTGCAAAGATTGAAGAAGCATAGACCTTTGTTCTACAAAGACTGAAGAAGCATTGACCTTAGTATTATGTGCACAGACCTGAAGGCGATATGCATCGACCTTATATGACTCAATCAATGTATTTGCACCGACATATCTATCAAAGGGATCATTCAACAATTATGATATCATGCACAGGAAAATAAGTACAGCTCAATACTTATAACATCATCATCATCATTCAATTCAAGTAATTCAGCATACTTCACCCTTTCCTAACTTTCAGTCAAATATAGTCATAATGGTTGACATCATAAAAACATTGACATCATCAAAATGTAGAATGCAACAACCCTTGCTCTCAACTTACTCTCCCCCTTACTCACCTAGTATCCCCCTTACACAAGAAACTCTTTATACAAAAAAAAATTTCTCTTACCTTTCCCTCCCTCACTTTACTCTCCCCCTTTGACATCATTAAAAAAAAATGAGTAGCAAGAGATGCTAGAGACAGTAAGTTCACAGATTTGAGAAAGTGTCAATCTCTTAAGGAATTAAGGGAGGTAACTAAAATGTGTGTAGGTGTTTAAGAATGATAATCCAGAGAGACAAAGAGGATAGGATAGAAGATTATCGTTATACATATATAAAGAGAATGAGCAAAGTTTTATATCAATGCCTTGAATATGCTGTCTAAATGATGTACTAATTTATTTTTCAGAGACTTCTTAAGTGAGGGCTTTCCATTAGTATTGAAGCTAAACCAATACAACATACTTTGCATTTAGTCGTAGAGTAAGTTCAGCTGAACGCAGACAATAGTTTTCTGAATAAATTTTTTTTCTTTGAACACAATGGGTTAACCTACACCTTTTTACGTGAGGAGACACATTGGTTAGATGTAGGAATCCTCAAATACTCAGTGTGGTAACCGTAATGCTTCTCTTTTTACGAATAGAGTTAGCATTAGATATGTCTTTTTACGTGAGGCATAGCACGTCTCAGGTGAAGTGACCCAATTACTCAACACTCTATGCCATTGCTCTGCCAAGTTTCCATTGCCTTTTTAATCAGAGATAACTTGGCACATCATGACACAACTTTACTCCACTTCATTGGTGAAGCACTTGGTTTCTCAGTAAACCAAATCATTGATCTAAGAGAATTTTACTCCTTTTGATTTCAAAGGGGTGGAAGGTTTGAGGACAATACATATGGAATAGAATTTCAGCTAAAGTTGCCTCTTATGATAAAAGTTCAAGCTTTTAGAAGTCTTCAGGGCATTATATTTCAACATTGTTCTTTACTCATAAAATATGTAGAATGATATTCTTCAGACCCTTTCTCTTAGTCTATACAAGATTATAAGGTTTAAACATCTTTCCTGAGATTTCAGTTAATCAATCTTAAGACTTTAAAGAATTCTGAGTTTCTATATCTCTGAAAGAAGTGTATAAGTTTTTCAAGACACAATGTTGCCTGACAAAAAAGAAAAACCAAACTCCCCCTATCAAAATGACCTATAGAATTACAAGAAGAAGTGATTTTCCCATACCACAAGAAAATTTCCCCCTAACAACGATAATCAGTGAGCCTTGGTACTGGGCTGAGTACTTAGCTCAGAGACCACCCCAAGCATAGTGTAGGTTTCCAGACAGACATTATCTGCCTTTCTGCTAACACCATTTTATATACCAAGGATGATATAACAAAAACAATTAACATATACAGAACTGTGAGTTTCACAGATGCACTGTGAAGAGGCGTAATCTCGCGCTGATCCTGAGCCTTGAGATCTAGGGAGAATCTTTAGTCACGGTCACCACGTCTGTATGAACTGCAAGGTAGAAAATGGATCAGAGGTGCTCAGGGAGGAGTCCCTGGGGAAAACCCTCTGATGCTTAAGTCAGCAAGTATGATAGAGCATGGATGTGAAGAGAGAGGGTAGGATAAAGAGGGGGCGCGAGATTATTCTCCACCAAGAGGTGTGGTGGTTTTCTCTCAGAATCATTGCTTACATTCTCGGAGGGTCTCCTGGAGTTTATATAGCAGTCCATTTAACGTACTAGTCCAGGGAGCTGAGGGGATTTCGGGGAGGTTACGTCCTTGTAGTGGTCTCTTTATGGCATAAGGACTCTTGCTCACCCTTATCCCTTGGAGTTCCCCTCTCCTGCTAGATGCGTAACAGATGCTTGGATAAGCTTCTGACAGTCGGTCTGAGTCAGAGGCGCTTGCTCGGGGTTTTATCCTGAGCGATAAGTGTATAGCTCTGGTAGTCCGTGTCAGGTCCCGCAGGGGATCTCTCGACTGATCTGTCGCTCGGACTTTCGGACCTGAGGGACGCCTAGGAAGTGCTACTCCGAGTGAGTTTTGAGCTTGAAGTAAGTGGGCCCGAAAAGGGGCTATCACTTTGGGGAGCTAGGCCTGGTTTGGTCGAATTGGACCTAGTTGGGCCATGCTCTATGGCGGTAGATTTTCCCCCTCTCCACTTGTCCCCCTCCTACTCCCGAGCCAAGATTGGACTCGGATGAGTAAAAGTTATGGGGATGACGTTGGTGGCTCGGTTTGGGTGGGGAATTATCTCCGGCAGGGGCCACTTAATGCGGCTGTCCTTGGAGCACGCCCATAATGATGACTCTTTTGAGTCGATGCGAGGAGCTCCCTTTTTGGGGTTCGGAACATCGTGCCATTTCTCGCCAAGTTCATGAGGAGATAGATATTGCGCATGCTTGCGTTCCAAACCGCCTTCGTTTAGGGTTTTCTTTTTCCACCTCGCCGATATTTCGGAAGGGCTCATACGCTGCAAGATTGATCAGGAAGAGCAGTGACTTGCGGAGGCCTTCACAGAGCTAGCGGAGATTACGGCGGCAGCGATTCGCTTGCTTCCACTTCCTCCTGAATCGTCTGATTCGGCGCCCTTTTCCTCCTCTTCCCGTTCCTCTCTTTCTTCCATGGCAGAGCAACATCCTTCGACCGAGACGCACGAAGCCAAGCCAGGCATGGGAAATTTGGTACTGCAGCCTGAGCATCCCATGCGTAGCGAGCTGGGCAAGCCGAAGTAAAGAGAATGGACAGATGTTACGGGCTGCCATGGCAATACTACTTCTCTCTATCTGAGCCTCACAAGTCTAGTCTCAATGCTCGTCTAGGCCTTTTCTGTACTTTCATTTTGGCTTGGAAGTGTGGGTTCCGTCTCCCCCTCCACCCCTTTGTCGTGCGGTTGCTTCAGTTTTACCGACTGGCTCCTGTCCAGTTGGTTTCCAACTCGTACACCATTATTTTTTCCTTCATCTTTCTCTGTCACTCGTGTGGGCTTCACACTTCATTGGAGATTTTCAATTCCTTCTTTGAGTTGAAGGAGCAGACCCACGCGAGTAAGGGCTTCTTCTATCTCCAGGCGAGGAGGGGAAGGAGTTGTGTGTCCCTTTCTGCCAAAGATTCCTCTCACAAAGGGTGGAAGACCCAATCTTTTTGGGTCGGCTCATCCGTAGAAGGTGCCTCCTGGGATTTCCCGACGGCGGTCAATTTCCATCCGTCCATCCCCCCAAAGCAAGCGGTGATTTCTTCGTAGCTGGAGGAGGAGATCAGGGTTCTCCAAGAGAATCGCTGGTCGACCGCCGAGTTGATGACTGTGATCAATATCGAGGATTATCCCTCCCGCGTGGTGTCGTCTCAAGGTAAGAACCCTAAGGTCCCGTGTTGCTACTTCCGGGTTGAGTAGGTAAGCTCTCTTCTGACATTCTGACTTCTACTGCTCAGATTCTAGGTGAACGAATGATGAGGTGAAACAGCCGTCGGAGCAGGAGATTGTCGATCTAGAGGAGATGCCTGCTCCGAGTGGACCCCAAGCTTCCGGGGGCCCTTCCTGCGCCCGAGATCAGGGCAAGCAGATTGCTCGGGGAGATTCCCCCGAGCGTTGCGGGGCCAAGTGCAAAAATCTAGGGCAGCGGCTGCTCCTGTCTTCAATGAAGGCTCGGACTGCTAAGAAGAAGCAGTTAAAGATAGCGGGGGTCTCCCGTCCGGTCGAGAATCATGATCGCCCAATTGAGGGGCGTGTCTGCCCGGTCGAGGAGCGTTCTACCGAGGAAGTCTACCGCCAGGATCTCCCGTCCATCGAGCCAGAGACGACTGCCACTGGTGGGGGAGCCGTTATCGAACTTGCTAGACCATAGACCGAGGCGATGGCCTCTGAATTCCTGATCGAAGTTGGTGGGGCGCAGGACGAGGTGACATCCCAGTCCGTGCCGAGCGGTGTCGTCCCGAAAGTGGGGACACTCGGGGGAGATGCTCCGGTCCCGGCTCTTCCAGAGAGGATTCCTCCTCCCTCGATTGGTGCACCCATCGTTTGGGCTTCTTTATACCAATGGTGCCGATCCTTGGTGCCTTCGCTGAATCGGGAAGAGATCAGACGTGGTCCCCCCTCTTTACTCTTCGAGAGGGTTATGGAGGGCGGCTTGACCATGGCCCAATAGGGGACCGAGATAACTGATTTCTTTGCTCGGCTGGATAGTGAAGAGAAGTCCCTCTCTCAGGTTCGCACTGAGTCTGATCGGAGGATCAATCAGTTGACTTCTGAGCTCGAAGTCTCTCGTTGGGAGGCAACTTAGTTTCGAGCCCAGTTTCAGTCGAGCCAAGAGGAGTCTCAGACACTGGCCGATCTGCTGGCCTAGGCTCGCTATATGGCCGACCTGAAGGGTGAACTTCTTGAAGAGGAGCATCAATCTCAGGTCGAGCGCTCCGAGCAGTGGAAGGCCGAGCGGGAGGAGCTCAGCAACCAGGTCCGAGGGGCCGAGCGAGTGCGGGAGGAAGCGGAGGTCACGTGGACTGAGGTTGAGGGGAAGCTGTCCGAGACCGAGAGGAAGTTGCTCGAGGCCGAGTAGAGAATAGCCGAGCTTGAGAGGGAGGCAGAGGCGATCGAATGATACAGGAGCTCGGAGGGCTATCACGTAGCTCTCGAGAAGGCCACCTTCTCGTATTATGAGCCAGGCTACCGTCCGGGGCTGCGGAAGGGATTCGCCCAAGGTCAGCAGGTGACCGACGAGCTTGTCTTTCATTCTGGGCAACGTTACGACTCGGACGCGGATACTACGGATTCTCCCTCTTCGATGTCAAGCGAAGGAGGGAGTGGGGATGCCTGCAGCTCGGCAGAGGGATCGCCAACTCCAGTCACCTCTAGAGGGCACGTGGTCAAGGCAGTTCCCACACAAGTGGGGTCAGTGTCTGGACCGGCCGTCACTGAGGGTACCGGGGGCAGATCCCTTGGCACTAAGGATAATCCAACTGCCGAACCTCAAGAAAGGCCGTGGGCCTCTCGGAGTCCAACTATTTCCATAGACTAGGAGGAAAACGAGTTCGACGTGCCAGCTCTTTTCTCTTTTCTAATTTTTTTTGTAGCCATGTAAGGTTGGCCCTTTCGATATGTAATGGCAGTTATATTTAGCACAGAGTTGACTATTTCTTACCGCCTTTGGCGTGATTTGACCACCATATCTGTAGTTGCAAAAAAGGTGGGGATTTTATTTGCGGATATCTCACATGCGGTGACTGTCGCGACACTGGCGCCTTTCGGACTTTCCATGCTTTGAATGACTTGCCATTACGCGCGTCCCCATGGGAGAGGTAATTGGAGGGAGAAACGGAGCAACTGCCCCTTGGGTAAGGGTTGTCACCTTTCGTGTTTTTTCGAGGGGAGAATCAATTAAGGAAAGCGTTCCCCCTGCCAGCCTATAAGAAAGCTTCCAGAGGGCGTGTCCACCTCTTGGTATCGCTCAAGGCTTCCCTTACAGTCTTCCTATTTCTCCCTTCTCACGAAGTGCATGTCTCTGTGCTAGGGAGTTATCAACGAAACATGGAAGGCGATTCGGAAGATGATAATCCTGGCGGTCGCTAAAGGCATTCGTGCTACTCTGGCATGGAAGAAGGGATATCGATGGGCAGGCGGCGTGCAAGAAGGGACAGTGCGTAGCAGCGAGCCTGTTCCCAACCGCCGAACCGCCGCCACCATCTTACGAGGAAGGTAGAAGTCGAAGGAGGTTCAAGGAAGCAGGGCGTCCGGCACAGCGGCCTCGCCCTGCTCCTTCCTCACCTTTGCCCGCTTCTCCCTCCTCTTCCATCCCCGCCGCCCCCCTTCTTTCTTCGAGGGGGGGGGGGCGGTCTTTCTCCCTCTTCTGCTCTTCCACCAACTTCTTCCCTCTTCTTTCACTCTTTGGAGGATGCCTTTATCCTTGCTCGTACCACTTGGAGGTGCTTGCTCTCTATCCAGCTTCTGGCCTCCTTCCGAAGAGTTGGCAGAGGAGGCCCTCACTTGTCTTCCTTCCTTTTCTTCCTCTGATACCTTTTTTTCTGAGTTTCTCGAGCAAACAAGGTCAGCTGCCCCGTTATCCGAGCCAGTTTCTACAATGGGTAGAGTCAGTGGCTCGGCATGGGGGTTCTAGCCACGTTCGCGCCAAGTAGTCAGCTCGTAGTGTAGTACCAGTGGATGTAGTATTTTCATTTTTGATACGCACTGTATTGGCTGTGGCCTATCTGATATATGAAGAAACATTAATGAAAGGAAAATTATCGCCATTTGTTGCTTACATGTCTGTGAAAAGCTCAAAAATAAAACTTTCGTAATATTGTTGCATTCCATGTCCGTGGGATAGGCGTTCCTTCCATGGTAGACAATCGATATGCCCCCTTCCCGAGCGTCTCGACCACTCGGTAGGGGCCTTCCCAATTAGGGGCCAGCTTTCCCACCGCCTCCAATGGTCGAGAAGCTTCGGCTTTTCACAATATGAAGTCTCCTGGATGGAAATGTCTATCTAGGACTTTGGCGTTGTAATATCGAGTAAGGCGCCGTTGATATTCCGTTGCTCGGATGCTCACGATCTCTCTTATCTCGCTTGCCATATCGAGGTTTTCTAGCAGCTTTTGCTCATTTGCCTCGGGCGAGAAGTTGATGACTCAGAGAGATGGGCTGCTGATCGACTTCCAAAGGAATCACGGCGTCCGTGCCGTACACCAACTAGAAAGGAGTCTCACCGGTGGCGGTTCTTGGAGTAGTTCGGTGCGACCATAGTACGCTTAGCAATTCCTCGACCCAGCTACCCTTGGCCTTACCGAGACTGGCCTTAATGCCTTTTAATATAGTTTTGTTGGCATTTTTGACTAGTCCGTTAGCCTGAGGGTGGGCTACCGAAGTGAAGTGGTTGTGAATGTGAAGGTCCGCACATTTGTTCCTAAAGTAATGAGAGTAAAATTGCCAAACATTATCGTTCACAATCACTCGGGGGATACCAAAATGACAAATGACTGATTTCCAAACGAAGCTGCATACGACTGACTCTTTAATCCTAGCGGCGACTTCAACTTCAATCCATTTGGTGAAATAATTGATGGCGACAATGACGAACTTCTTCTAGGCTTGGGCCATGGGAAACGGCCCCAGGATGTCGATCCCCCACCGAGCAAAAGGGTATGGCTCGGTAAGGGTGACGAGCTCAGAGGCAGGCTGATGGACCAGATGATTGAAACGTTGGCATCGGTCGCACCTTTGTACGTAGGTTGAGCAGTCACGTTGAAGAGTGCGCCACCAGTAGCCTTGTCGCAGCAAGATCCCGGCAAGCGCTCTTCCTCCTTGATGTGCACCACAGACACCTTCATGGACCTCTTGAATTACTCGGCGGGCCTCTTCGATACCGAGGCACTTGAGGAGGGGACCAGAAAAGACCTTCGGTACAAAGCGTCGTCTAAGATGACGAAGCGTCGTGCTTGATACTTCAGTCTTCGAGCATCCCGAGGGTTAGAGGGTTCTCGAGAATCCCGGAGCCAGGATATATATGGGGTCCGCCAGTCCCTTGATGATGCCTGATCAATGATCATGAGCTCCGCTTCTATGCTTGGTCGTTCTAGCTCTTCAAGGATGACCGATTGAGTGCCTTTCACGCCAGCAGAGGAAGCCAGCCTAGAGAGGGCGTCCGCCCGGGAGTTCTCCTCCCGAGTTATCCAAATAACCTAAAAACTCTCGAATAGTGGGGCTATTTCTCTTACTAGTTGAAGGTATTTGATCATCTGTGTCTCCCGAGCTTCGTAGTCACCGTTGACCTGGCTGGCGACCAATTGGCAGTCAGTGTGGATTCATACTCGTTCGGCCCCCAATTGTCGTGCCATCCTGGCCCCCGAGATGAGAGCCTCATACTCGGAGACGTTGTTGGATGCCAAGAAGTTGAACTTCAAGGCGTATTACAGTTCTACTCCTTCCGGGGATCGTGGAATAACACCGGTGCCGCTGTCAGCGTAGTTGAAGGATCCATCGATGAAAAGATCCAAAGTGGGCTCGGGCGACAGCGGGTGGACTTCCTTGGTCGAGATAGTACTCTCTGCGATGAAATCCACGAGTGCATGTCCCTTGATGGCCGAGCGAGGGTGATAGGAGATACCATAAGCCCCGAGCATTATAGCCCACTTGATGAGGCGACCCGAAGCTTCAAGGTGAGCAAGGATCTTCTTCAGGGGCTCATTGGTCAACACGACAATGGAGTGCCCTTGGAAGTAGGGCCGGAGGTGCTTGGCCGAGGTTACCAATGCTAGCACGAGTTTCTCGATTGCAGGGTATCGTCGTTTAGCCTCGCTGAGCACCTTGTTGGTGTAATATACTGGTCTCTGCACTCCCGCGTCATCTTGAACTAGGACCGAGTTCACTGTGGAAGGAGTCGACGAGAGGTAAAGGTGTAGCATTTTGCTCGAGACTGGCTTTGATAACACCGGGGCGAGGCCAAAAATTCCTTTAGCTCTGCAAAAGTCTTCTGACATTCCTCATCCAAGGCGAACATAGTGGATGCCAATTTGGGCCCTCTCAACAATTTAAAGAAAGGTAGGCATTGTTCGGCCTCTTGGGATAAGAAACGGTTGAGTGTAACAATTCGTCCAGTCAAGCGTTGGACGTCCTTGACGCAAACGGGTGGCTGCACGTTCAGGATGGCCTGAACTTTGTCGGGGTTGGCCTCGATCCCACACTGTATGACTAGAAAACCCAGAAACTTTCCGGATCGAACCCCAAAGGCACATTTAGCTGCGTTGAGCTTCATGTTGTACCTCAGTAGACCGTCGAAGGTTTCCGCTAGGTCGGTGAAGTGGTCCTCGGCCTTGGGTGTCATGACGAGCATGTCGTCGATGTAGGCTTCGATGTTCTAACCAATTTGTCCTTTGAAAATGTGGTTGATCAGCCTTTGATATGTTGCCTCGCCGTTCTCCAGCCCGAAAGGCATTCGGGTGTAGCAGTATATGCCGAAGTCAATGATGAAGGTTGTCTTCTCGATGTCTTCAGGATCCATTCAGATCTGATGGTAGCCGGAGTATGCATCCAGGAAGCTGAGCAAATCGTTACCGGAGGTCGAGTCGACTAGCTGGTCGATGCTCGACAGTGGGTAATAGTCTTTCGGAGTCGCTTTGTTGAGGTCGGTGAAGTCCACGCACATTCACCATTTGCCCGAAGCTTTTGGTACTAAGACGACATCCGGTCGAAGTAGGCCAGTTTTCTACCCCTTGAGAATTTACTCTTTGATGATCGTCTGCTTCTCTAGGGCGTGCTTTCTTCTGCGTTGCTGGACGGGTTTCACCGATGTTTTTGATTTATAGCTTTTTATATCTCTTGATCTCTTGAAGGATCCTTGTTCGTAGAAGCAGAGATGGATATTGTTGAGTTTCTCCAGGTGATTTTGATGATAACAAAACCCTGGACGTGTTTTTCGTCCCGTGCCGTGCATACTTGCAAGAGTGAAACACAAGGATGACAATAAGGCCCATTTCTGTCATGTCAAATGCTCAAATGGTTCAAACTTCCAAAATGCTCTTAATAAGTCGAATGAACTCACAATGAGTGAACCAAGATGGACATACAATGCCTATGTCATATGGATATGTTTTATTGGGCTAACAAATCTGTTTTGCAAGTTCTCTAGATTTCGGTCGACTGAACCCTTAGTAGCCCCAATTGTTGACTTTGCATTTCCACAATGTGGGCAGCCATCTCTTTTAGACTTTTGAGTCCCAGAGCCCCCTAATCTTCCAGAAAACGTGGATCTCTATCTTGGCATGTCCCATGACCATCCTAAGTGTTATAAAAACACATTTTTGGGTCAATAAACCCAAATCATCCAAGGAGATCAAAGGAAGGCTATCAAGGGAGAAAGAAGGTTACTGCAAGCACTCTGTGAACAGTGCTCCGTCCAGTAACTCTTCATCAACATCCAAGCATTTGAAGATCATTTTGAAGCCAATCAAGTGGAAATCAAGTGGAGAAGCAAACCTTGCTTCAAGATCTGTAACTTTCATCAAGGGGGAACCTAGATCTGCGCTCTTTCATTTCATATTCTATTTCTGTTTTGCCTTGAGCTTCAAGTGTGTTCTTGTTCTTAATCTGTAAACACTAAGGGTGTGTGTGGATCTCTTTAGATCCGTGTTTGTGTGTGGATCTCTTTAGATCCATGTGTGTGTGTGGATCTCTTCAGATCTGTGTGTGTGTGTGTGGATTTTTTTAGATCCGTGTGTGTGGTTTTTATCTTGTAATCCCTTACAAGATAGTGTGTGAATCCTCACGGATCGTGAGGGATGGACGTAGGTTACCGTTGCTGCATCCGAACTACCTAAAAATCACTATCTATTGTTTGGTTTGGTCCTTTTCATCTACCCCCATTCTGTGTGATTGTTCATGCATATTATCACTTCCGCGTTTGTTCATCCAGATCTAGCATAATTGATCTTTTCTGTAATTGATCTTTGGTATATCAAAAGGTGGGTTTAAATTGAGAAGGCCAATGTTGTCAGGACAATAACACTTTGCGTGAGCAGGATCTTCGGATTCATACCTCCGCCTAGTACCGAAGAACTATCATGGTGATTGACTTTGATAGATCTAATCGCTATTGTAATAGATCTGAATTTCTAAGTTGCTATTTCATCATGTCTATTTAAATCGGGAAAAAGTTCTTAAAAATTGTAATCACCCAATTCACTCCCCCCCTCTTGGGTGTCATTGATCGTGAAACTTCAATTAGTATCAAAGCTAAGGCTCTATTTTTCATAGATCTAACGATCTAGAGAAAGATCCAGATCAATGGCTAAGCAAGTGTTCACTTTGAATTCTCCACCTATGTTTGATGGTTCTAACTTTACTCTGTGGTTGGGAAGAATGTGCAGTCTAGTCAACTTATACGACCCTAAGTTATGGATGCTTATTTCTCATGGTCCTTATGAGATGCCTGAAGATGAATTAGTTTGGATTGCATATTATGAGTTCAAACATGACAAAATTTGTTTGGTTCTAAATTTGTTCACTACTACAGTTAATGCTAACAGTTTTCCATTTGTCTCTAGTTGCAACTCCGTAAAGGACATACTGGATGGCTTGGCTGGCTTCCATGAAGAGAAGGAAGATAGATGTCTCATGGCAGTCATGAGTGATCGGAGCAGTGATCAGCAGAGTGGATCATCCTCACAGGCAAGATCAGATTCTGACAATATCTCTTTTGATGAGTTATTGGATGCTTTTAATGAGCTTGCAAGTAAATATAAGAAATTAAAATCTGAGACTAAGAAATTGAAAAAGAAGTCTGAGTCTTGGTTACATGAGTTAGATCTTCATAAGGAACAAACTGCATGCATGAAATCTAAAAATGAAAGCCTTCTTGCTAGAATCTCTGAATGTGAGGAAACTGAAAAAGAGTTAAAAATGAAATTGAACTCTGATTATGATAATCATAAATTTTTCGATGAACTAGTTCTGAACAATGGACTGGCTAAGGAAAATATAAAAGCTTCTTAAAGAAAATGAGAACTTGAAGGAACTAAACATAGCCATATCGGAAAGATTTTTGATTCTAGAAAAAAGAAAATATGTGGTTGTAAATGAGTGTGAACATGTGGATGGATTAAACCAGGAAGAAGATAGCCTCAAGACCATTAGTGCTTTGTTGACTGTCAGGCTTGCTACTTATGCAGAAGAACTTGCTGGTGCTGAAATGCATATCACATCTTCAAAAAGTGAAATCTAGGACTTGAATAAATCACTGTCAAAATTCATGGATGGAAAAGATAATCTGGATAAACGTTTGGGCATGAAAGTGAATTTTCAAAGGGAAGGGCTTGGCTATAATCCTGTAAATAAGAAGTCCTTTGAGAATAAGATATATACCTCTTTTGTGTAAAGTTCAAATATAGCCAGTACCTCTATTTCACCTCCAGAGTAACTACTATCCAAAAGGTTCAAAAACAAAACAAAATTCAGAAAACCAATTTGCAACAAAAACCCAAAAATGCTGCTAGCACCACTGTGCGTGTAAAACATACTCCTGCTACACACACACATGCACCCAGAAAGAAAAGCTCATGCTTTTACTATGAAAAACATGGACATGAGATGCATGATTGTTTTATCATGAGAAATGATGATATAAGAACATGCAAGAATAGAATGAACAATGGAAAAGGCAAGGGCAGGTCGACGCACCCCAAGACTAAACAACACTTCATGAAGAAAATGGATTGGGCAGGCCGACCTCGGAATTCTAACATGTTTAACACACCCCTTGCCTTGCAAATTGGAAACAACATTGGAACAAAAAGTCACATGTTTCAAATAATTCTCATGCTTTTGAGTATTCAAAGTCATGCTATCATTACTGTGGCAAATCTGTGCATATCATGAATGATTATTTTTTGATGAAAAATGATGATTTGAATGTTGTCAAAAAGTGGAAGCCACGTGCCAATAGTGCTGCTAACCCACAAGGACGTAAGATGGCTTAGGTACCCAAGAATGTAAAATGAGAAATCTTTTTTGCTGGTGTGCCTTGGGAATAAGAAGCATGAACTATATTCTCAGTCAAGAAGGCAAGACATAGGAGCCAAGCAGCATATGTCAGGGTAAAAGAAAATAAAAAATTAAAATCTGAACGTTCAGGTGATATCCATCTCGTTTGCTCGAGTAATTGTGCTATGTGTTCATCTGTATTATGCTGTATCTTTGTGTGCTAATGCATATGTTTGTATCTGCACATCATCCATAACTGTTTGCATATCTCTGTTCAGATCGCCTATCATATAGTGTCCATCTGAGGGGGAGTTGAATAAGTTGTTTTCATGTCATAATGCATGAGGTGATCTTCAGATCTAAGTTCTCCGCCTGATACCATGAGTCAATTATTCAAACACTGCCTATGGCATCAAAATTTCAATGAACATTTTAGACTCTGGCACACATTAAGGCAGAGTTGCTAGCTTAGTCATGTGAATTTAGTGCCTAGGCTCACTTCTAAGTTATGCATTAAAATCTGGAGCTGTTAGAGTGTTCAATAATGGGACTTTCGTTGTTAAAGAAAGTCCTCATGTTATTTTTGATAAATCTGAATCAAGACTGACAAATCAAATCATTTCAACTTAGGATGCAGATCACATTCTTAGGAATCGAAGTGATGCTGAACCAGCTAAAGCCAATAGTGAATTAATGTAGAACCCCAATTTTCCTAGATCTTCAACGCTCTTGAAGGATCACCCTGTTCAAAACATCATTGGTAAATGGTGTTAAAAACCAGATCCTCACTAAGGCAAGTGGAAGAAGAGGATTTGATGGCTTTAATCTCTCAAGAAGTGCCTAAGGACATTCATGAAGCTCTTCAAAATGAATCCTTGATCCAGGCTATGCATGAAGAGCTACACTAATTTGAAAGAAACCAGGTGTGATCTCTCCTGCCGCGTCCTAAGAATCATCCCGTAATTGGAACCCGTTGGATTTTCAGAAATAAGCTAAATGACACGAGATTGGTGGTTTGGAACAAGGCCTAGACTCAAAACATCCATGACTTGTGTACAAGTTGCAAAAGGCCCTGTACGGATTAAAGTAAGCACCAAAGGCATGGTATGAAAGGCTCACCTCGTTCTTACTTGAAAATGGTTTCAAGAGAGGTAAATTTGATCAAACACACTTCACAAGAACATCAGGTAAAGCAAACATCTAAAGGTATTTTCATTAACCAAGCCAAATACACCATGGAACTCTTGAAGAAATACGGCATGGAAGATGCAAAACCAATGTCAACTCCGATGGCCACAACCATGAAGTTAGACAAAGATAAAAAGGGTAAAACAGAGATCCTACACCGTGTCGAGGTATGATCGGATCACTACTGTACGTACCTTACAGCTGTTGACACCCGTTTTAGCCCACAAGTTGAGTTATTTCTCTTATTCATCATTTTGATGTCCCGAATTAGCCGTTGTTTTGGAGCTTTCTCGGATGAATTTCGAGCCCATTTTTTACCATTTCATATCCTTGAGTCTTGGAGATCATGATTTTTTAGAGCCCTGGAGCTTATCTTATCAAATTCCGGCTTCCAAGTCAACTTACAGCCCATTTAGGCCGGCTTCTCTCAAGTAATCGGCTCTCTCTCACTGCGCAGTCCTGAAAGTGATTCTTTTTTACCCTCTTCCAGTCCTATATTCAAAACATTGTCTTCACCAAAGTTGTTCCTCTTTCAAAGATCTACAACTTCTACTTCTATGCCGTTGGCCAGTTCTGCCCCGATTGTGAGCTATTCGCATTTTTCCGGCGTGTTGTGCTGTTCACCTATGTCCCAGAATTTTCCTCTCTCTTCTAGCCCCATTTTCTCCCTCTTATGATCATTTTCTCAACTTTCTTTCTTCATGAAAATTGTTCCTTTCTCAGTTATCTACAATTTCTTCTTCTACCACTTTCGCTATTTCTGCCCCGTTTGAGAGATACGCTTCAATTTCTAAAGTCGCGCGCAGTCTGCTCAAGTTTTTCCCTCCATCAATGTGACGGCCCTACATAGGTGCGTTACATCAGTGTGACGGTCCTAAGATAGACCGTCACATCGAAACTTACCCGAAACACCCTGTTCAACACCCAGAATGTGGCGGTCCTACCCTAGACCGTTAGAGTCCATGTGACGGCCTAGTATGAGTGCGTTACACAGGAACTTGCCCGAAATCACCCCGTTCAACCCCCAGAGTGTGATGGACCTACCCTAGTCCGTTACATAACTCTGACGGTTCTAAGATAGACTGTTACACACACCTGAGAGTCCAATTCGTGTTGGACTCTGCTCCGTTTCTGTGCGTCGTAGCCCTCTTGAAGAGTCCATAACTTCTTGAATTCTACTCCGAATTGATCCCCGTTTTTTCCTACTTCTAGCCCTTTATATTATCTTGAATTTGGTTCATAGAACTCCAAATTTCATTGTCTATATCTCTCGGGAGCTGGGTCGCAAGATCATGATTTAAGTATCCTAGTTCAACTAAAACTCTGTAGATAAGGCTCCGGGGCTACCTTCCAAGAGCCATATCTTCTAGAATCCTCCTCCGAATTGATCCCCGTTTGTTCCTATCTCTTGTCCTTAGTATTATCTCAAGTTTGATCTATAGAACTTAATTTATTTTGGACTCTATCTTCGGGAATCGTGATAAGAAGATGAGGCTTTCTTGTAAAACTCTGTAAAAACTGCCTAGTTCGCAGTCGCGACGGGGGGCTCTTTCCGGACGTGGGGCGAAGCCATGCTGCAACGCCACTCAATCTTTGACCCTGGCTTGAAGAGAGAAGTATTAGCTTTCAATTCCATCCTTCTGGGCTTGATTTCATGATCTACACTCTTAGTTCTAGTCTCCTTAAAATCATAAATCATCACAGTTTTCTGCACTTTTCTGCTACACATGCGTTTTTGCACGTTTTGCATCAATGATTTCTCTCTATTCTCTCAATCAAATTCTATGATTTCGAACCCTATGCATGCACAACACACCCACCTATTATTTCCACCCTTCCACAGGGGTTAAAAACCTCCCTCCGGTGAGTTTGCCCTCAATTTCTACCCCTATTTTATCACTGTAGGATCGATGCTACACTTCATGTTCTAATGGGTTTTTTGTCCTAGTTTTGGCTTAGTTTTGCAGGAGAGCATGAAAACAACGTGAGGCCCTCTTCCTCTAGCCGGCTGGAAGGAGAGGCGGTTTGAATCCACAAGTTCCCCGCACCTCGTTTGTCAAACGTGATCAAGTTTTCTTTCCAAGGTACACGGCGCCGTTCTTTACACTTCTTCATCCTTCAGCGTTGTTGGAACCTTGGTGGCGATCACGGTTAGTATTTACATCCTTTCATCCCCCTTGTCTTTGATTCACATGTTTATGCACGTATGTATATATTTAAAGGGGGGGATATGAATCTAATTAAAAAAATAAATCAACAGTTTTTTGGCGATCACGGTGGGACACCAATGCCCATCACGCTTGTTTTCATGCTCTTTTGTAGGTTGGGTGGGTGCATGTTCATGTTTAGGTAGTATTTCCTCCATTCTCCCACTATTTTTGGTGTTTTACGGGCTCTGGTTATGTGACGGTCTTATGGTAGACCGTCACGCTCATATAACGGTCATTTGGTAGACCATTACAACTTCTGGCAGTCTTGCGCGTATGCTCACAGGGCTATATTTATCGAGGCATAACTTTTGATCCCGAAGTCCGATTGAGCTGATTTTTGTTCCGTTGGATAGCCCTTTGTATTGTCTTTTCATCCATATATCATTTGCATCATTTGGTGAACATTTGCATATTCTAATATTATCCAACGTTTTGAGTTTTGTGCATAAGTTCTACAGGTAGGCTCAGGGACAGGTTCACAGGTACATCTTTACTCAGTAATTTGACTGCCTTCTCGGTGTCTTATTGCAGTGATTTTTGTTCTATTGGATAGTCCTTTGTATTGTCTTTCTATCCATAGCTTATTTCCATCATTTGAGTCTCATTTGCTTAGTTAAAAATTGTCATCATTTTAGCATTTTGTCCATAAAATCTGCATGTGGTCTGTGCATAGGTTCACAGGGGCATCTTTGCTCAGTGATTTGATTGACCGCCCGGGGTCAGATTGATCTGTTCTTGGGCCCGTTGTGCAGACCTTTGTATTGCCTTTCCATCCATATACTATTTGGCTTAGTTGGATCATGTTTGCATAGTTTAATTTTGTCTTGATTTTCTAGTTTTAAGCTAGAATTTGCATGCACTCCGGTGCACATAGGGCCATACATCGCATATCATAGTTCCATTTCCTACCTTGGTAAGTGATACTCTCGCCTCCATATTTCTTGGAGTCGACTAGGTGATCTTATCCGGGACCTCCATAAGTCCCCGTGAGCCGTGGATTCCCACACGGACACCGGGCCGGTTGTACCTTTCCACACCTTAGGCTTGCATTTGCATACGTGTGAGGGAGTTAACCTTAGTCAACATAAATTTTGGACCTTATTCCCATAGGATTCCTATATTAAGAGAATTTTTCCTAATTCAAATCATTAAAAGATCTATTAAAACCCCTAAAAGATTTCCCATCATATTAACTTGTTTGACTTGGGTGAAAACTTTCACATTGCATTGTTTATGTTGTTTGGGCTTGTCCAAGCCCATTAGTGGTGTTTTGTGCTGCATCCACATGTTTTGTTGTTGTTAGGCCCACTTAAGTCAGTCCATTTTGTTGGTTCATTGTCCAGTCCATTGTCTCGTGGTCTATTATCCATTCGTCTTTACATTAGTTGGTCAGCCCCCCTTGTTCTCAAGCCCATTAAGCCCTTGCTTCCCCATTTGTACTGTCCTTAATCTCCTTGTATTAAGTCTCCATTTGCCCTGATGGAGTATCATTCTAACGCCTTGTATCATTCTTTTTCTCAATCTTCTTCCTATTCCCACATGGAATCCTCTTCCCACGCGGGCAAATCTTCCCGTGGTCCTTCTGATCCATCCAAGGAACAGGCTAATCTCATGGCCCATCTTTCAAGCCTTGTTCACTAAATGGACCTAGCCCAGGCCCAACGTCTTATTGCATCTCATCTTCATGGGCCTTCTTCTCATAATGGGCCATCTTCTATTCATGGGCCTCCTCCTTCTCCTTCATATGTT
The DNA here is from genome assembly GCA_022559845.1 of Amorphophallus konjac. NCBI lineage: Eukaryota > Viridiplantae > Streptophyta > Magnoliopsida > Alismatales > Araceae > Amorphophallus > Amorphophallus konjac. The sequence continues at coordinate 107,151,978 of CM040125.1, read as the reverse complement.
GCTGGCCCAATTCCTAATGGGCATTATTCTCGAAATGGGCTTCATTATTCTGCCCATGTTGCTGCTGGCCCATTCAACCCATGTTCCAACATCTCTTCCAGGCCCGCTCACCCTTCCATTCCCAGAATGGGCCCTTTTTCTTCTCAACCCGGATCCTCTTATCCGGCCCAATACCATGCTCCTGGTCCTAATTCACAACCTCTTGCTCAAGCTGGCCCATATTCTTCTCGATCTCTCCCTACCCAGGAGATGATTGCTCAAACCCAACGCCAGCTTGATGAGCTTCAACGTCGGATCGATCCCAAATCCTCTTTAAGTGTTTTGTTCACTTTCCAAGGTCTTCGGCTCCCACCTCCATCACAAATTCCCACATATCGCCGTTATAGTGGAGTCGGTGACCCGTATGTGCACTTGAAGGAGTTTGTTTATCAGTCGGCCCAATTTCGACATGACCAACACTTGATGGCTTATCTATTTGGTCTGTCATTGGAAGGCCCAGCTCGGGATTGGTTCTTCTCTCTTCCGCAAGAGCAAGTCGTGAATTTTCAAGCCGTGCAAGGGAAATTTCTTCAGCAGTTTCAAGGCCAGGTTGGGCCCAAGTACTCTATTGTGGATTTGACCCATGAGATGATGAAGCCCGAAGAGGAGTTTTCTACCTTTGCCGATCGTTGGCGTCGCCTTGCCGCGTAGGTCCCGGGGCACATACCGGAGGGAGAGCAAATCAAGATGTTGATATCCAATGTCATGCCCGAGTATCGGTTCATCTTAGCCCTCAACGACATCACCTCCTGGAAACAATTATACAGCCGAGCCCGCTTCATTCGCCAACAAATCCAAGATTCCCTTGACCCCGAGTCTACACCATCTACCTCCACATATCAACCTTCACCCTCCACGTGCCAATCCTACGCTCCCATGAGCCGGCCCGCCATGAGTCAGCCTCCCTCCACGAGCCAACCTCCCGCCTCTACGTACCCATACGCCTCCGCATATCAACCTTCCATGAGTCAGCCTCCCATGTCCACATACCCGTCTCCGTCTCCACTTTCGGTCAAGGGAACACCACATCCCGAGCAGGTGGATGCCGTCTACATACCTCCCCACTCCGTTCCACATATGCCTTTACCAAATCCCTCCACCACTAGCCACACACTATTGCCTACACAACCTCCACTTCCGTCTCCACAACCATCTCCATCACATATCCCTCAGTATTCACCTTGCCCGAAGCGGGCTCCTTGTCCTCCATTGCCGGAGTGCTTTATCGACATTTTTAAGGCTTTGATGGCCACTCACACGTTGCCGCTCTCTCCGGTTGTGCCTTGCCAACCCGCGGTCGGGGATATGCTTCAGTTATGTGATTTTCACCGCCAACAGGGTCATTTGGTTGAGGATTGTCCCGAGTTCCAGGATTATGTTTATGACCTGGAAGCTAAGAAAAGGATTGATTGGGCCGCTATGCATAAAGTCATTTTACATCTCCGCAGCCAACAGCAGCAGCAAGAAGTTCAGCCTGGGCAGCCATCTCCGTTACTTCAAGACTAGGGGCACCCCTGTGGTTCTTTATCTAGCAATGCACCCGCTCCATCACCTACTCAGTTACCTCTGCCATCTCCAATCCAATCTCCGCAACCTCTACAAACCCAAGCCTCCGCTCAGGCTAGTGCCTCCCCTTCTTCTCCCGCCGTAACTACCACTAATTCTATCCCTAACACCGCTCGACGCGTTGTGTCGACACGTCGACGGTGGACACCACAACCACCCTCTCCACCTCCATGTCCACTACCCCCATCGCCTTCATCACTATCCTCACCATCTCCATTGTCATCACCATCATCTCCATCTCCACCACCAGTGCTTCCATCACCACCTCCATCTCCACCCTTGCCTCCATCTCCGCCATCACCTTTGCCCGAGCCTGAGCAAGCAACACATTTGCCTTTACCTTTACCCTTAGCCACGCTTTCACCTTCGCCTTTGTCACCACTCGAGCCTATCATCGCCACATCGCCTGCGCCTTCACTTTACATCACCACTCCCGTTGGAGCCTCCCTACCTTACAAACCTTCACGTGTTCCACCCAAACATATTCCCTTTACTTCTCCAACCACTTCCACCCCACGGAGCGGGTGTGCGCTTCCTTTGGTGCCCCTCGGGTCTAATCCCCAGGGAGACAATAAGCCAAGTCAGGATGATTCAGTGTCGGACTTGCATTTCAAGATTCAAGATTTTATCTGTCGGATGCCGGCTCGTGTCCTCGTCCCTGGTTATTTTGGGGATGATGCGCCTCTACTTTCAAAGATGAGAGTTGCTAAGAAGAGTTCCCTTCAGTTGATGCCAGTTTCTTCCCGAGCGAGGCCGGTGGCAATCTCCTTGCTCTCCGGAGAGTTCACCGTTGATGTTATTATTTCTCCTCGCTCTATTGCTGTTCAGATGACAGGTCAAGAAGGGTTCTCTACCCGTGTTGTGCTAACGCATACGGTCGCCAAGCAGATTATGCACTCTATGTTCAAAGGGCAATTGGCCGTATCTTCTATATTCTCCAAGGACATTCTGCACATTCTATGCAATCTCCCTTTGTTCATTAGCAAGCCGGCCATGTCAATGCCTCGCATTACTCTCCCTCAGTTTCGTCCTGCTCTTCTGGTAAGGGAGTTATGCTTCGTGCCCAGTTGCCGAGTGGAGATGCCGAATCTCATGCTACTTGTGCCAAGTAACAAGACTCCATGGTTTTATGATATTCAACATTATGAGGAGTTAGTTGTTCAAGAATGTCCATCTACTGTTGTTAGCACTGGGTGTCTAGGGGCAACTGCCCTGATGAAGCTGCCCTGATGAAGCTGCATATTCATGACCGGGCCAGGCCATCTATCAGGTGGACCCGTTATCTGAGAAGGTATTACAGATTAAGAAGGCCGAAGGTCCGAGTCCGCGCCAGGCGAGTCCATGTTCAAGAAGTATCAGCTAAGAAGAGGAGGTGGCGTAAGTTTAAGGGCCGTCAATTGTGCACTCAGGGGTCCACTTCTCTTCCTTCTTCTTCATTTCACTCATCATTTCTTCTGCTCGGTTCCCACCCCTGGGTGGTGTATCTGCCCTCTCCAAATTCTCCCCCGACGATTCTCTCCTCCCATCTCGGGTCCGCGAATCCCTGTTCTTCCTTTTCCTATCCGGAACCTCTGGACTTTCCATCTCCTCACCATTCTCGGCCTCAACCTATGTCTGATTCTCCTCCCCCAGTATCCTCGGGTTCGACTTCTCATTCTCTTTCCCCGACCCTGTCGGGTGACTCTCATTCCCCTTCCCCGACTCTGTCGGGTGGTCCTAGTTCCTTTTCTCCGACCACGTCGGATGATCACTCCTTTTCCCCCTTACCTTTTCCACATTCTTCTTATCATCTTTCTACTCATTCTTCTTCACCCTTTCAGGATCATTACCCTTTTTCTTGCTGCTTTCGAGGCTTTAGTCCGCCTTGATCTTGGCTAATCTGGTTTCTTCTGTAATTGGTTCTTTGTTATCAAGGTCTCTGTGCCTTAACGAGGGAGTTCTAGCCCTCGTCTCTCTTCCTTTTTATCCTTATTCGTCTAGTTTAATGTCTGCCGCTCCTCCATGTAGAGGAATCTTTGATCCTTTGCTATCCTCTCTCTTTCGTCCTGTCAAGCAAGGAATATGAAGCTCGTGCTGTGCGAAGCTCGATGATCACGATTGCTTCAGGATGCTAGTTTCGTTCTGTGGATTTGCAAGGTATCTTTATTTTATGCAAAGAACATGCTATTATTATCACTTATTTACTCATGCACATTGTTAAGATTAACGTTGGTTCCTTACATGGTTAAGTGGCTTTTAGAAATTTGCTTAGTTCATTTAAAATGAGTTCGCTTCTACAACATCCTTAGGCTGGTGATAGCTCCGCGCTGGGAGTCCAGTTCATTCCCCGATCGTTGTGGGTGACCTTTGAGCATGGGTTTTTCACACACTACACGGCAAGCCATAGCCAATTTCTCTAGTGCAACACCATTGTTGCTTTGGCCATACTTTGGGTATGCACGAAGGCGTTTTCTCTTCTCTACTCGACCAAGTGTAGGGGCAAGAGATGGATGGATGAGATGACCGACCTAGGTGCTCCCCAATACAAGAGAGGTCTCAAATAGGGGTAGTCTTGACCCTCGAAAGTGAGCTTTCATGCAATATCTAGCCAATAAGGGCTGTCAAAATCATATATGGATGAATCAATGATGAATCAAAAAGTAAGATTATGAATCAAAGGCATGGCAAGAGTGGCAATAAAGTTCCCCGCGGGACGTCATGAGCCCGGTCGCATGCGTGCCTGATAGATATGGGTCTCAAAATCAAAGACACAAAGCCCCGGCGCAACATACCTATCTCTTTGAGGGGTGGTGCCTTGGAAGGAAGTCGAATCTTGATACCTCCCATCCTGCATTGAGCTTGTCTCCTATTTTCTTCTGCTCCTCCCTCTTAGGCTGGGTTGTATCCCGGGTATGGCCTTAGTAGGGGCACCGTTCTTTAGAGGCGGTTGGTTATGGTAAGTCACCCTAACATGCACGCCCTACTTAAGGGAAGTCTTTAATGAAAGGGGTAGGAACGACGATCCTTGGTCAGTAGTTTGAGCCTGTCTTTGGGTGCTGCAGATTGCTTTGTCAAAATCCAAAAAAATGAAATATTATCAAAATCTAAAAAAAATGAAATATTATTAAAATTCCAAAAAACAAATATGTCAAAATTCCAAAAAAAATCAAATATGTCAAAGATCCAAAAAAGAAATCAAATATGTCAAAAAAATCCCAAAATTTTGAATATGGCAAAAAAAATCAGAAATATAAAAAATCTAAAAATACTTCTTTTTTGTTTCTTTTATTTTATCTTGAGGATAGATACGTAATCTGTTTGCTAAGTGTGCAGGCTGCAGGTTCAAGCTTTCTTTGCTCTATCTTTCGCTCTGCCTCCTGCTCATATTCTTCGATCTATTCTCATCTCTTCAATATCTATTCTGAAGCTCATGGCCTTCTTAGCTTTCGCTTATCTACTTAATCATATCTCCTTGAGAGGCATTGTCCCACGATTTTGAACCTGGCGGTTCCGCTTCATCTGATCTTGGGCTTTGATTGAAGAATGTGTTTGTTGTCTTTATCATGTCTATGGTCCTCCATGTCTTTTGTCCCGATGTGTCCTTGTCATATGTGTCTATATCCTCTCGTGTTGGTCGTATCTTTATCCCGCCGTGTCATTCATCACGCGTGTCCCCATCCTGCCATATCATTCATCGCACGTGTCTTTGTCCTCCGTGGTATTGTCATCCCACGTGTCTTTATCTCACCATGTCCTTATACCACTGCGTGTGCTGTCCTGCCGTGTGCGTATTTTCTTGTCCTACCGTGCCTTTAGTCGCATGTATGCTTGCCATTTGTTTGTGTGTTATGTTTCATCCATCTTCGTTATGTTATGTTGTGCCATGTTTCGTTCATATTTCTCTTATTATGTTGTGTTCATGTCATGCTCATTCATATTCGTTCATGTTCACATCATGTCATGTCATGTGGTTGTGTCTTATGATGAAAATCCATAAAAGTAGAAATTAAAAATTCTAAAAAAGATGCCGTTTCGCTTGGCAGGTAAGTCAGGTATGGCTCTCTATCCCTCCTCATTGTTGCATTACTATATGATATATACGTTATTATAGCCTCTCAAGGACCGGCTGGTTGGCCGTGTGTTCTAGGATCTGATGTTCCCCTTTAACAAAAACGATGATGATCTAGGAACATATGGTTAATCATTGGATAGGTCGCTCGGTTGAGTCGAGTGGGGGACGATGGACTATGTCTCGCATGCCGTGGTTGCAAGAAGACTCTTGACCCCATTTTGCTCAGTCTAGCAATATTATCCTTAAGTACTTTCTATTTTATCTTTCTTTGCATTCATTTTGATGATTTCTTTATTTTAGCCGAGCATGCATCATGTCATTTTGAGCATTCATGCCTCGTGATCCATTCAACGATTTCTCCTCAGCAATGGTTAATTGCACTTAAGCTCTCTTGGGTAAGAGGTTCCTCATTCCACTCTGAATTCAAACGATTTTTTTGATCTTGCTGCTTGGTCTGTTTGGCCAGTGTGATTCCTGTCCGGATTTTATCTCAGTCTTATTCTCCTTTCCAGCTCTTACGCTGTGTTCTTTACGACCCACTCATTGTCCGTGGGTTGTGTCCCCAATGAGGCTGGTCGTGTTTCCTTTCCCTTAGTTAGTTCTCCAAACATGTCTCATCCTTGTCAATCATTCCTTGTGGTTAGTTCGGCATTTTCTGGAGAATTCCTACCGCTTGTTGGTTGTGACGGGTGTCTTTTTACATTGATGCCCGCTTATCAGTTCTCTCCGCTTCATCTCCGCTTCATCTCCATTTCACGTCGCTATCGCTTTCGCTCCATCTCCTTTCCATTTCACCTCCGCGCCGCTTTCGCTCGTTCCCTTGCAAAGCGGACATCAAGGAGGGCATCTGTTGACACCCGTTTTAGCCCACAAGTTGAGTTATTTCTCTTATTCATCATTTTGATGTCCCGAATTAGACGTTGTTTTGGAGCTTTCTCGGATGAATTTCGAGCCCATTTTACCATTTCATATCCTTTGAGTCTTGGAGATCATGATTTTTTAGAGCCCTGGAGCTTATCTTATCAAATTCCGGCTTCCAAGTCAACTTACGGCCCATTTAGGCCGGCTTCTCTCAAGTAATCGGCTCTCTCTCACTGTGCAGTCCTGAAAGTGATTCTTTTTTACCCTCTTACAGTCTTATATTCAAAAAGTTGTCTTCACCAAAGTTGTTCCTCTTTCAAAGATCTACAACTTCTTCTTCTATGCCGTTGGCCAGTTCTGCCCCGATTATGAGCTATTCGCATTTTTCCGGCGTGCTGTGCTGTTCACCTATGTCCCAGAATTTTTCTCTCTCTTCCAGCCCCATTTTCTCCCTCTTATGATCATTTTCTCAACTTGCTTTCTTCATGAAAATTGTTCCTCTCTCAGTTATCTACAATTTCTTCTTCTACCACTTTTGCTAGTTCTGCCCCGTTTGAGAGATACGCTTCAATTTCTAAAGTCGCGCGTAGTCTGCTCATGTTTTTCCCTCCATCAATGTGACGGCCCTACATAGGTGCGTTACATCAGTGTGACGTTCCTACGATAGACCGTCACACCGAAACTTACCCGAAACACCCTGTTCAACACCCAGAATGTGGCGGTCCTACCCTAGACCGTTAGAGTCCATGTGACGGCCTAGTATGAGTGCGTTACACAGAAACTTGCCCGAAATCGCCCCGTTCAACCCCCAGAGTGTGACGGACCTACCCTAGTCGGTTACATAACTCTGACGGTCCTAAGATAGACCGTTACACACACCTGAGAGTCCAATTCGTGTTGGACTCTGCTCCGTTTCTGTGCGTCGTGGCCCTCTTGAAGAGTCCATAACTTCTTGAATTCTACTCCGAATTGATCCCCATTTTTTCCTACTTCTAGCCCTTTATATTATCTTGAATTTGGTTCATAGAACTCCAAATTTCATTGGCTATATCTCTCGGGACTGGGTCGCAAGATCAGGATTTAAGTATCCTAGTTCAACTAAAACTCTGCAGATAAGGCTCCGGGGCTACCTTCCAAGAGCCATATCTTCTAGAATCCTCCTCCGAATTGATCCCCGTTTGTTCCTATCCCTTGTCCTTAGTATTATCTCGAGTTTGATCTACAAAACTTGATTTATCTTGGACTCTATCTCTGGGAATCATGATAAGAAGATGAGGCTTTCTTGCAAAACTCTATAAAAATTGCCCAGTTCGCAGTCGCGACGGGGGGCTCTTTCCGGACATGGGGCGAAGCCATGCTGCAACGCCAACTCAATCCTTCGACCCTGGCTTGAAGAGGGAAGTATTAGCTTTCAATTTCATCCTTCTAGGCTTGATTTCATGATCTACACTCTTAGTTCTAGTCTCTTTAAAATCATAAATCATCACAGTTTTCTGCACTTTTCTACTACACATGCGTTTTTGCACGTTTTGCATCAATGATTTCTCTCTATTCTCTCAATCAAATTCTGTGATTTCGAATCCTATGCATGCACAACACACCCACCTATTATTTCCACCCTTCCACAGGGGTTAAAAACCTCCCCCCGGTGAGTTTGCCCTCAATTTCTACCCCTATTTTATCACTGCAGGATCGATGCTACACTTCATGTTCTAATGGGTTTTTTATCCTTGTTTTGGCTTTGTTTTGCAGGAGAGCATGAAAATAACGTGAGGCCCTCTTCCTCTAGCCGGCTGGAAGGAGAGGAGGTTTGAATCCACAAGTTCCCCGCACCTCGTTTGTCAAACGCGATCAAGTTTTCTTTCCAAGGTACACGGCGCCATTCTTTACACTTCTTCATCCTTTGGCGTTGTTGGAACCTTGGTGGCGATCACGGTTAGTATTTCCATCCTTTCATCTCCCTTGTCTTTGATTCACATGTTTATGCACGTATGCATGTATTTAAAGGGGGCGGGATAGGAATCTAATTAAAAAAATAAATCAACAATAGCATGCCGCCCTGATATTCAGTACAGTATATGTCTCTATGCTCATTTTCAGTCATGTCCTAAAGACTCTCACTTATTGGCTGTTAAACGGATTTTTTGATATTTGATCGGCACAGTAGACTTCGACTTATGGTTTCCCGTCGGTAGTTCATTTGATCTGATTGCATACTGTCACGTCCCGAGATATGTAGTGGAAACTAAGTCGGGAACGTGAATAGCCGGCATGGTAAGCCTCACGCTAGCAAGACAATCAGAGTGCTAATCATTCACATATAAAAGATGAATGCACAAGGTAATATACTCAAAATTCTAACTTTTATTGAATAATAATGAGTAAGGTTTACAAGGACACTTGACTTCCTGACATAACAACACACTAGACTCAATAAAAGAAAAATTACATAATTGACTCATGATACTAGTATTCTAGGTCTTCTCTTATTCCTCATTCGCTCTCGCCCTCGGACCCGTCATTTGAGTAGTCGGAATCCGATCCACTAGAGTTTTCAGAAAAGATCAAAAAAGTAGGGAATGAGCACACTTGCCCAGTAGGTATCTTCGTATCAACATGAAGGCAAGTTTAAGTAGTTAACAATTTAGCTCTAGAAGGTAGGGTAAATGAAATACGATAAAACATGTGAATAAACCAAAATAACCATATAGCATAAGAATATGTATAGAGATATGAATGTTCATGTAGAATGAGAGCATGATTTTTCAAGAATATAAAGTGGCATTTCATGTAACGAGAATGTATTTGCATGTAACGAGAATGTACTTTTCATAACCATAAACGCTATGCACTAGAAAGTCATGTAACAAGAATGTATAATTTCATGATGAGCCTCGTGATTTTCACCTGTTTGTAAAAAAAGTACTCCCGGCACAATGCGACGTCAATGTTCATCATACTCCATGGTTTATAGTATGTTTCCGGCCATCCGCCGAGGGGGCTAGTGTCGAGCCCTTGGATACCGTCCATGCCCGCCCTTGCATCTTCTAGTTATAAATCAAGCTACTTCCACGAGAAATAATAATGTAGGCCGATAATAACAAGTTTAAAATATAGTTCATGATGACAATATCAAGGTAAGAATGCACCAATTATGAACATGTGAATTCAAGGATGAGTTAAGACCAAGGTCATGCTACGGGAGGAATCCGGCAGCATAACGGCACATTCGTTAATTTCCATAGTCCATTAATACATTGATGTAGAAGATGTTGGGTTCCAGATAATCAAAAGACCATCTAGGAATATAGTAGAAACAACCCTTGGGTCAAACCTAGGGTTTCATAACAAGATAGAAGAAGGCGGTCAGTTCAAGACCATTTCTTAATGGTAATAGTCAAGTCGAGACCGCTATCTTGTGGAGTCGACGCATGAAGGGATAGAGTCGATGCAGTAGACGTTGGAACAAGAATGCAGTCGAGCCAGGACCGCCCCTTTATGGTAGCAGTCGCCTGAAGGCAGCTATCTGACCAGGTTGCAGAAAACGCGAGTTTCACGATGTACTTTCTAATCCATTGGGCTTTTAGGGTACAACCAGCTCGACGTCCTAGTGGGAATCCCAGGCTCGCGGAGACTTACAGAGGCCTTGAAACATGACCACCTAGTCCAATGGAAGGAGTATCCAATGGAGACGATCACAAGTCCAAGAAAGTGTACCTATTATGTGTAAGTGTAACTAATAGCATCGTACCGGAATACGTGCTATGTACTTAAGAAAGGCTTAGATATGAGAGTGAACCATGTAGAAACAACGATCAAATCATCAATGTAACAATTTCCATAAGCCATATGAAATTAAATTTAATACAAACTGGAGAGGGGAAATCTCGTCGCCCGTACGGAGAGGCCAAAAGAGGTCCAACTAGACCGAACGAGGCCCAACTCCTCGAAGTGGTAGCCCCCGGGCCCACTTAATATAAAGCCCAAAAACTCACTCGGTACAAGCGCTTCCTAGGCGGCCTTCGGGTTGGGATGTCCGAGCATCAGTTCGATCGGGAAAGCTCCCCCGGAGCCCCTTATTCCCTGTCTCGACCAAGCACTCATCGCTCGGGAGACCTCTCATGGGCCAGTGCCTATCGCTCGGGCTCACTGATGGAGGCTTATTGATCACGGCCGTTGCGAGTCCCTTAATGGCAGGAAGCTCAAGAGGACAGGGGAAACCAAGAGTCCGCGTGCTATAAAGGAGCCCGCATGAAAGACGTAACCCCCCTGAGACTCCTCCGGTTACACGGGTCAGTCGCACAAACATGCCACTATTTAAACTGGAAAATCCCTACTACAGGAGTTAAGCATGGCAAGAGCCAAAAATCCTGAGCAGGAACCACTTCACCTTTTGGTGGAGAGGGATCTCGCGCTCCCATCTTCCTCCTAGCTCTTCCCTTTGCATCCGAGCTCTACTATTTTGCTGACTTAGGCATCGGAGGGTCTTCCCCGGGGTTCTATCCCTGGGCACCTCTGACTCATTTCCCTTCTTGTAGTTCACATTTCAAGGGTATGTGGACATCATCTTCCCCGCTCAGGAGCAGCGCGAGATAACCCCTCTTCATCTGGCACCGTCTGTGGGAAACGAATGAAGAGCCATCATGGTGCGAAGGAATTTTGGCGGGAGGACTGTCGGTGACCTGGGGAAAGCCCTGGTGATGGAAGAAGGCGCACCTTCTCTCCCCACAGAGAACTCCCTATCGAGCAACCACGCCAACGAGATACCTCCATCGGTGGCGAGGGAACAGCTTCCCGGCGGGAGCACCGACGCCCTCCAAACCCTCAACGCAAAACTGGATGTCCTCGTGGATCTCATGGGGGCCCAGGCGGCTAGGGAGGGCAAGTCGCAGCTCCCCCAGAAGAGCCCCCCACGAGGAGATGCCTCCCAGTAAATCGCTGGAGGCCGTTTTACCCTCCGGGGGCAGCGGCTCATTTGTAACCTGTCAGGAGGACCATCGCATGCCCCTCCCCCGGAGCAGGAAGCCTCCTCAACCCCCAGGAGGGAGAAGACCGGAGCACGTCGACCGTTTCCTGAAGTCGAAGCCTCCGAGGATCGTCAGGACAGCATGCAAGTGTGGCCCTCAACCGCTCGGGTCAGCGACAACCGGAGCTGTCTCTCCGACTGTGAGACTTTGAGAGGCATTTCGCGGAGCAAGAGCGCGCCCTCCGTGCCTTACAGAAGACCTCTCCTATGGAGGACGAGGAGCGATCCTGTTCTCTGACTATATTTTGAAGATAGAGATATACCCCAGAATATCACTCCCGACCTTCAAGTCATACGACGGCCAGGGAGACCCGGCCGACCACTACGACAACTTCGACACCCTAATGGCTTTGCATGGGGCGTCCAACGTAATCAAGTGCCGAGCGTTCGTGACCACTCTGGTCCAGGGTGCTTAGGCTTGGTTCAGGGCCCTCGCCCCTGACATCATCCACAACTTCAAGCAATTCGGGCGAGTGTTCAAGGAAAGCTTCGCCGGTAGCGGCCCACCCCGATCAGTGGTAGGACTACTAGCCCTCAAGTAGGAACATGGGGAGAAGTTTCAGGCTTATATCAACTGATTCAAATCAGAAGCCCTGCGCATCCCCCGCCTAGATGTGGCCTCTGTCATCACCGCATTGATCGGGAGTACCCGTGACGAGAACCTGCTGCGCGAGCTAGTGCTGCATCCTCCCACCTGGCCGAGCTAGTGACCCCAGCCTTGCGCCACGCAGAGTGCGAGGATGTCCTCCACGCCTGCCGAGGCACGACAGGCTCAGGTCGGGAGGGGGACAAGAAGCGACCATCTGACCAAGGGACGGGCCAGGGAAAAAGGCGGAACCAGGATGGAGATCGAAAAGAGCCGTCCCAGAAGTACGAGTGGTATACCCCCCTTACCGCCCCTGTCTATGAAATCTATGAAGACATCAAAGGCTCAGGCCACCTCAACCAACCCAAGCCTATGAAGACCAAGCACCGCAAGCATTGCCTGTTCCACAGTGACCACGGGCATCACACCAGCGATTGCCATCAACTTCAAGATGAGATCGAGCGCCTCGTCCGCCAGGGACACCTATCCCGATACGTGTTAGGCAGAAGGAAGACCGAGGCGCCCCTGAAGAGATCGACAATCCCCCCCGCAGAGTCCACATCAACGTCATCATAGGCGGCGTGGCATCAGGCGGAGATAGCAGCCGAGGAAGAAAGCATCACACGGAGAAGGTGAGCCAAGCCACCATTGAGCCCTCTACGGCCCTGTAGGCGAGCGAATCGCAGGCCCTGGTATTCTCCGACTAGGACCTGGAAGGGTTAACCACCCCGCACGATAACGCTCTCGTTGTATCAGCTATAATAAACCATTGTAACGTAGACAGGATCTTAATTGACAATGGTAGTGCCCCTGATGTATTGTCCTATGAATGTTTCCTCAAGATGGGAGAGAATCCATCTAAACTCCGCCCGATCCGAACCCCCCACTATGGGTTCAACGGCCAGGCAACTTATCCCGAGGGAGCCCTGAGCTTGCCAGTTACTATCAGCACCCCGCCCAAAATTGTTACGGTTATGGTGGACGTCATTGTGATTAAGGGGATGACGGAATATAACGCCATCTTCAGCCGAGGCATTCTCAGCCGAATGAAAGCGGTGCCCTCTACCTTTCCCCAAAAAATGAAGTTCCTAAGCAAACATGGTATGGGAGAAGTCTGAGGTAACTAGGCATTGGCTAGACGGTGCTATATAATCTCGGTCGAAGCCACTAGGCCGGAAGGGAAAAAAGGAGTAAAGGGAGCCAAAGAGGGACCCGCAACATCTGAGCCTGGTGGCGAGTTGTTAATGGTCTTCCTTAACGGTGACCCGACTCTAGGAGCAAAGATCGGAGCCGATCTACCACTTGAGGAACAGGAAAAGTATAAGGATTTCCTTGCCCGGTATATCTGAGTCTTTGCATGGTCTGATAAGCACCTTCCCGGGATCCTGGGAGATGTGGTGATGCACAAGCTCAACCTCGACCCAACAGTGAAGCCGGTCCAGCAACGTAGAAGAAAGCATGCGCCAGAGAAGCAAGCGGTCATCAAAGAGCAGATCATCAAGGGGCATAAGACTGGCCTTTTTCATCCGGTCTTGTACCCTACGTGGCTCGCCAACGTCGTCCTTGTACCAAAAGCTTCTGGGAAATGGCGAATGTGCGTGGACTTCACCGACCTCAGCCAGGCCACCCCGAAGGACTGCCACCCGTTGCCGAGCATCGATTAACTAGTCGACTCAACCTGTGGCAATGAGCTGCTCAGCTTCCTGGACGCCTACTCCGGCTACCATCAGATTAGGATGGACCCGGAGGACATCGAGAAGACCACCTTCATCACTGACCTCGGCGTACACTGCTACACCCGGATGCCGTTCGGGTTAAAGAACGCCGGAGCAACATATCAGAGACTGATCAACCATATCTTCGAAGGATAGCTCGGTCAAAACTTTGAGGCCTACATTGATGACATGCTCGTCAAAATGCCGAAGGCCGAAGACCACCTCGCCGACCTAGCCGAGACTTTCGACACCCTATTAAAGTGCAGCATGAAGCTCAACCCTGCCAAATACGCCTTAGGAGTTAGATCCAGAAAGTTCCTAGGCTTCTTGGTAACTCTGCATGGAATTAAGGCCAACCCTGACAAGATCCAGGCCATCCTGGACATGCGGCCGCCCACTTGCATCAAGGACGTTCAGCGCCTTACGGGGCGCATTGCTGCGCTCAACCATTTCCTGTCCTGGGCGGCCGAACGGTGCCTACCCTTCTTCAAATTGTTGAGGGGACCCAAAATGGCATCTACTACGTTCGCCTGGGACACGGAATGTCAATAGGCGTTTGCCGAACTCAAGGAATTCTTGGCCTCACCCCCGGTACTGTCCAAGCCGGTCCAAGGCAAAGCTCTGTACCTCTATCTCTCAGCGACCCCTTCTACAGTGAGCTCGGTCCTGGTCAAGAATGACGTAGGGATTGAGAGACCAGTTTACTATACCAGCAAGGTGCTTAATGAGGCCGAGAAAAGGTACCCCGCAACCAAGAAACTCGTGGTAGCATTGGTTACCTCAGCCAAGCGCCTCCGACCCTACTTTCAACGGCACTGCATCACCCTATTGACCGGTGAACCTCTACAAAAGATTCTCTTTCACCCCGAAGCATCGGGACGCCTCGTCAATTGGGCCATCATGCTCGGGGCCTACGATATCTCATATCGCCCCCGCTCGTCCATCAAACGACATGCACTCATAGACTTCATCATCGAAAGCACGGTCCTGATTGAAGCAGTACCTCCATCAGTGCCTGGGCCCACTTGGGATCTGTTCGTCGACGGGTCCTCCAACTCGGCCGGATGCAACGCCGGTGTCCTCCTCAAGTCCCCCAAAGGAGCGGAGCTGCGGTACGCCCTGAAGTTCAACTTCCAGGCATCCAACAACGCCTCCGAGTACGAAGCCCTTATCTCAGGGGCCAGGATGGCTCGACGATTGGGAGCCGAGCGGGTCAGAATCAACACAGACTCCCAATTGGTCACTATCCAGGTCAACGGTGAGTACGAAGCTCGAGAAGGACAAATTGTCGAGTACCTCCAGGCGGTCAAGAGGATGGCCCAACTCTTAGAGAGCTTTGAGGTAGTCCGGATAGCTCGGGAGGAAAACTTCCCAGTGAATGCCCTCTCTCGACTGGCCTCCTCGCTCGACCCCGCAGGTACACGATCGGCCTTCCTCGAAGAGCTCAGGAGACCGAGCATTGAGTCTGAGCTTATGACCGTTGACCCGGCACCCCCGAGCGACTGGCGGACCCCCTACATATCTTGGCTCCGGGATTCTCAAGAGCCCACCGACCCTCGAGAGGCTCGGAAGCTGAAGTACCATGCCCGGCGTTTCGTCATGCTAGATGAGGCCTTGTACCGCAGATCATTCTCCGGCCCTCGCCTCAAGTGCATCAGCGCCGACGAAGCTAGCCGAGCTATTCAAGAAGTACACGAAGGCACCTACGGAGTGCACCATGGAGGAAGATCGCTTGCCAGGATCTTGCTTCGACAAGGTTACTGGTGGCCCACTCTCCAGCGCGACTGCACGACCTACGTACAGAAGTGCGACCGATGTCAACGCTTCGACCACCGGATCCATCAACCCGCCGCGGAGCTCATCACCCTCATCGAGCCATACCCTTTCGCTCAGTGGGGGATCGACATCCTGGGGCCATTCCCCACGGCCCGAGCTCAGAAGAAGTTCGTCATCGTCGCCATCGACTATTTCACCAAGTGGATCGAGGCTGAAGCCACCACCAGGATCACCGAGTCAGTCGTATGGAGTTTTATTTAGAAGCCGATCATCTGTCGCTACGGTGTCCCCCAATTGATCGTGAGCGATAACGGTCGACAGTTTGATTCTCATTACTTCAGAGACAGATGTGTCGACCTAAACATTCACAACCACTTCACTTCGGTAGCCCACCCTCAGGCTAACGAACTGGTCGAAAATGCCAATAAGACTATCTTAAAAGGCATCAAAACCAGGCTCGGTAAGGCCAAGGATAGCTGGCTCGAGGAATTATAGAGCGTACTATGGTCGCACCGAACTACTCTGAGGACGGCCAACGGTGAAACACCTTTTCAGCTAGTGTATGGCACAGAAGCCGTAATTCCGTTGGAGGTCGGCAACCCCTCTCTCTGAGTCGTCCACTTCAAGCCCGAGGTAAACGAGCAGAAACTACGAGAGAACCTCGACCTAGTGGACGAAATCCGAGAGATTGCAAAGATCCGAGCAATGGAATACCAACGGTGCATCACTCCATACTACAACTCCAGAGTCTGAGACAGACACTTCCAGCCGGGAGACTTCGTCCTAAGAAAAGCCAAAGCATCTCGACCACTAGAGCCGGCGGGGAAGCTGGCCCCCACCTGGGAAGGCCCCTACCGAGTGGTCGAGACGCTCGGGATACTGATTGTCCACCATAGAAGGAACACTCGTCCCTCGAACATGAACGCAACAAATTTTTGCAAGTTCTACTTTTGATCATTTGGAAAGCATGCACATGTAAGAAAAGTAGAATAAACACCATTCTTCTCTTCTTATCAAAATTTGATGTACATCAAGTAGGCCGTAGTCAATACAGTATACATGTACAAAAGTTACACCCTCCGGCACTATTACGCGAGCAAAACGCTCGGCCAACCCGGTAGGCACTCCTACGTCCAGTTACTGACTCTGCCTCGTGCGGAAACTGGCTCGGACAAAGGATTGCCAACCTCGTTGGTTTGAGAAAAGCTCAGAGAAGAGAGCGAAGAAGAGGAATGAATACAAGTGAAGGCCTTCTCTCTGCCAACTCTTTGGAAGGCAGAGAGAGCAGGCATCCTCTGAAGAGTGAAAGAGGAGGGAGCTTAATTAGCTTCCCCCTCCCCTCGGGATGGCATCGGCGGGTCAGGGATAGGAGGGCCACATGCTCCGACATGACGAACCCTCTCCCAGAGTGACCCTCTGACGAACCCTCTTCCAGACTGAAATAGCAGGAGCTCTCCTCCTGTCGCCATCTAAATCATCATCTTCTGAAATGCCTTCCATGCCCGCCAAGACCGACAGCACAATGCCTCGAGTAAGGGAAACAAGGAGAAACCACCAGGGATGGCCTTAAGCGATGAAAGTAAAAGAAGATGCCCCTCGGACCTTTTATAGGCCGAAGGTGGAGCTGATCGCCTTAAATGACTCTCCCCTTACAAAACACGCTAAAAGGGCTTTCCCTGAGATGGTTATCTCATTTCCCAAACATCCCACCAGCGGGACGCACGAAGTGGCAAGTCATTAAGGGTGGTATGGAAAAACGGAAAGGTACCAGCGCCATGTCAATTATTTGACAGATCGGCACGCGTGATATCTACAGAGAAAATTGGTGCCTTCTCCAACGACTACAAATCCGATAGTCAAATCACACCAAAAGCGGTAAGAAACAGTCAATTCAGCATTGAATACTATCGCTATAATATTTTACAAAAAAGCCTTACCAGGCTACATAAGGGAAAGAAAAAAAAAGAAAGGAAGAGCTATTACATCATGCCTCAGGCCCATCTTCAGGCTCGACAGGCGAGGCTTCCTCAGCACCAGATGATCTGCCCCCAGTATTCTCGGCAATGGCCGACCCAGGCACTGACCCCACATGTGTGGGAACTGTCTCAGTCGTGTGCTCTCCTGAAGATGCTGGAGTTGTCAATCGCTCGGACGGAGACTCCCAACCCTCCTCTTCGCTCGAAGTATAATGGGAAGAGTCAGCTAAACCCCAGTCCGAGTCATAGCGTTGCCCGAAAGGAAAAATGAGCTTAGATGCCTGGGCCTCTGCCTCTACGACGGCCCAATTGTAGCCCTAGGAGAAGCACTTCTGAAGGCCCCGGCAATAGCCCGACTCATAATAACGGAAGGCAACCTAGAGAAGAGTCGCGTGGTAGGCCTCTGAGCACTTATGTCGCTCGAGTGCCTCCACCCCGGCCGACTCTGCCTACCCCTCAAGCTCAGCTATCCTCCGCTCTGACTCGGACAGCCTTCTCTCGACCTCGGTCAGTGCATCCTCGGCCCCCCGGACTCAACCCCCGAGCGCCTCTCGCTCGGCCTTCCATTGCTCGCCACGCTCGACCTGAATCATACTTTCCGCCTCTAGGAGCTCATTCTTCCAGTCGACCATATGACAATCCTGGGCCAGCTGCTCCGCCAACAATCGAGCCTCCGCTTGGCTCGAGTGCACTTGAGCCCGAAGTGGGGCCACTTCTCGACGGAGGTCACCAAGATCAAGGGTCAGACGCTCGACCTTCCGATCGAGCGCACCACGGGCCCACGAGAGAGCCTCCCGCTCCGACTCCACCCGAGCGTACGTGCCTACTGCCTCAGCCCCAAGCTGGGCCAAGATCAGGCTGCCTTCCATAAGTTGCCCAAAAAGCGTGGAGCGGGGACTCCTCTGAAGTTTCGCTCGTACAACCCCTGAAGCTATAGAGTTGCACCTCTGGTACAGGGAGGCGCAGACGCTGAAGGCACTCGTCAAGGGAAAGGGAGCCCTCTCTCGAGAGGCCGGGATCGAGGCACCTCCCTCGAGCAACCCTGTCTCGGAGGCCCCACCGGTTGGCTCGGTGATGTGAGACCACCTATGGACCTATATTGCAAGCAATCAAATTGAGCAGCGGACTCACATTAGTGAACACGATCGCAAAGCACACACTAGTGCCCGTAGGTGACTTAGCGATGATGGAGAGGGTCCGTGTCGGGACCTTGATACTCCAATGGTTGGCTAGCTTATGGAGGACCCCAAATGGGCCAGGGATGCCCAATTCACGGGCTGCCGGTATGCCAAGGGCGTGGGTTAAGTGGTCGCTCTCACAACTCGCCCTGCGGTGGTCACTCAATTTGATGGCAATTTGAGACCGGACACTCTCTCACCGCCGAAGGAGCAACTAAAAGTAATACTAAACTAAGCAATTAAATCTCAGCAATGAAAGGTGTTTAGGAGCTCACCAGATCAGCGTGAATATGCCGATCCCGGCCGGAGACGATGTCGAGCGGGGAGGCGTGGGCACGCACCCGCACGCCGCGTCGATGATGCTTCAAACCTATGACTTAATAATTACATGAACTACACCCCATGCAAGGGGGGGGGGGATCTCGGGGTGGGAATTATGAGATTACAACTAATACTACCTCCACACTGGGAGGGGCCTTCAGCCGGCCAAGCGGGGTGGGGAAAAACCGAGCTAAACGCAAAGAAAGGAAGTCGGTGCCGAATCTGCCACCCTCTGCGCTTCTAGACAGACACTTACTTATCTGGACGCTGTGATCACTCCAGATTTTTGTTGAGGATGAAACCAGTGGAAAATTATTCACGATTTGATCAGTATGAAGCCAGAATTTTACTGATTTCCCTGATCACCGGCGCTGGTCGGGGCAGAGACATGAACAAGAGCTCAGGTCGCTAGTCCAGACTGTCACAGTACTTCAGCAGCTAGAAGATGATGGTGCCACGGGTGCTCTGAAGCTCCAATTCAAGCATAGCTAGTACCGATGGATTCGCTGTCGAGTCTTCTTCGAAACGCAAGCAACGGGGACACCAGATGATGTTGGAGATGGCTGGTAGAACTCGAACAAGGAGGGGAGGTCAGAGCAGACTGACAAGAAATAGAACCAGGCACCAGGAGGAAGAAATTGATAACTCTTGATTCCGGACGCCAATCGGAGTTCCGCTTCTTGATCCCGGAAGTCAATATATCTAGGAAGAAGTTTGTAGAAGAACTCTCACCCAGATTCACGCTAGAATTGCCGTGGAAGAGCTTCCACTCAGGTTCTGGTCCTCTGCCTGAGAAGTCTTGCGCAGTCGTAGTAGATCGCCTCCTCCGAACAGCTTCGACCTTGGAAGCCGGCGGAACCACCACCGTTGGAAAACCGACTTGAAGACGATTCCAGCAATATAATACTTGCCACCATGTTCGATGAGGAGACGATGGGACAGCCACTACAACCAATAGCTTCTTTGCTGCCTCCAAATAGTGAACTGCAGGTTGATGATGATGGGGGAAATGGGGTATATTGAAGGGGAGATGGGGTGAATAGGTGTGGGAGTGACCCCTAGGTCTGAGGGGGTCTGGGAGGGGGTGTTCTAAGGTGTGGGAGAGGGAGAATGAGGTCTGGAATGGGGTGTTTGCAGTTGGTGAGAGAGGAGCTGCGAATTTAGGCTTGGAGGGAGAATGGGGAAGGTGAGGGGGGCACAAGTGGGTGGAGGGAATGTGAGTTTGAATTTCCCTTAATGTGGGGTGATTAATGGTGGTCTTGGGGATGGGAAGGGGTGCCTTGGGAAGGTGGAGTGATACTTGGGGAAGGGAAATGGGTTGTTGGGGGTTGGAGGGTGGGGTGTGGATTGGTGGAGGGTCTCTTGGGACTAGGGAGAAGTAATGATGACTTGTGGGAAGTTGTAGAGGATTTAATGGAGGTAGGTGGGAGGGTGGAGGTGGTTGGGAGGGGAAGAGAGAGAGTAGGGGGCGCCCTTCTCCTTAGAGAGTGAGAGAGAAGAGAGAGAGAAGGGAGAGGAGAGGGGAATCCACCCCTTAGAGAGAGAGAGAGAGAAGTTTGGAGAATCCACTCCAATAAGACACTAGAACTCACTTGATTTAAATTGATCATAAAAGGTTGTTACATGTGAGAGGAGTGGGGGCCTATTTATAGACTCCATACTTTTCATATGACCATAGTGACCCTAACAAACTAACTAATGACCAAGCAGTCCAAGGGAGGGGCGCCCCTGGGCCTAGCCCATTAGGTTGGCCCATTAGCCTATCAAACCAACCATATGACAACTAACTTAGGAAAATGACTCACTAACCTAGGTACATGACTCAAATAGAGGGAAAATTACATAGTTTATGACTCAAAGAAAATATGAAAATTACATGACTAGACTTAGAAACATATGACTAACACAATGGCGCTTGCTGACGAACAATCAGAGCCCATAAAAATGTGGAGGGGCAAGGGATGCCCCCATCATACACCCGGGGTGGGGAAAACTCGACCCCGTCGAGTATGGGTCCACCAGGGAAGTAGTACACCAAAATACAGCTCCGGGCGAACCATGATCTCCAAACTCAACCCGCATCCATAGCCGGGGAATGGCGCTTCAGCTTTTCAAAGTGGCTCGGACACACTCTCATGCTGGCGATGAGATCTTGCTTGCCTAGTACTGCCGCTGTGTGCTCACGTCAGGCTCTCAGGCTAATTTGTGGTGGCACTCCGAGGGTGTCTCTCGCAAGGATAAGTGTAAGCTCAAGGTACTCACTAGGATCCACCGCGGTGCCCTTAGAGGGTGCCGGATCCGCCACGTGGGACGTGGGGTGAATCCCAAAACCCATAGGTAAGTCCAACCCATAAGCCGGGTTGCCAAAGTCACTCGGAACTTGGCAAGGTCCAAGTCCTCGTGCCCTCAAATTGGAGGTGACCCTAGGGTAGAGCCACTCCAAAGTCATCATCGCCAAGTTGCCAACTTGGAATTTCAAGTGGCGCTCATAAGTTTTTGCTCGCTTCTTGTGAATCTCACCGCTTGTTGCTTGATACTTGCTTAGATGCCTATGCCATGCACAATGATGCGGTGGGTGTGTGAAAATGTGTTTGGATAAAGGTGGACCAGGACATCCATAGATGGACCTATAATGCCATGATGTCATATGGATATTGATGAGCCTTGGTGGGCCAGGGCAATCAAATGTGGCCCTATAATGCATGGACTTCCTAACAAAGGTTGGAGGGCCGGGGCATCCGTAGGTGATTCGGTCATGCATGGGGGTGACAAATGTCGGGGGACCCGGATATCCAAGAATGCACCTATCATGCTTAAGACTCATGATGAATGAAGGAGGGCCATTATATCCGAATATAGACCATTCATGCTTCCTACTTGACATGTGGGTGATATGAATAAATGGACCCGACTTTCTATTCATGCCAAGTGGTGGGTTGTGCCAAGACTTATGCACTCCTATCCTAGATATGACCTCCATGTGCATGGGTGTGGGGTGGCCCTTGAGCTTCCATGTGAAAGGGTCGAAAGGATCTAGGAAGGTGGACATTATGGAGTGGGGCTCTTCCTTGCTTCCTAGGCATATGTTGCCTACGGCGATGGTTCCCTTTGTGTGGCCCGAGTCTTGGAAGAGGTGAACTTGGTCCCACATGGTTGGTTGGGGTAGGGAAATGTGAGTTGTGGGTAAGGTGGGTGGGTCACATGGGTAACTAGGCTCCCATTGGAATGGATTAAAGGGGTCATGGACTGGGCTTTCTAGAGGAAGAAACTCTATGTCCACATTGTTGGGTTCGGTGCGTTCAATTCAGAGGGGGGGTGAATGAATCTCCCCTTAAAAACTTTCGCCCAATTAAAAATTCTAGTTCGCTAACTAGACAAGACTGAAGGCTAATAAGCAAATGCGAAATTAAACAAACACACAATGAGCAATCAAACCAAAGCGCACCTAAGCATTCAACAAGCGGAAGCACAATTAGACAAATCAAACCACAATGCAAGAGGGGTTTTTAGGTGGTTCGGTCCTCCAGACCTACGTCCACCCCACACTCAACCCGAGTGTGGATTACTGCTGACTCACAGCTTGAACCGCTGGGCATCACAGCTTGCCTACAAATCGCTGAGCCTCACAGCTTGCTGTCCGAGGTATCCACCTCGCCCGCTGAGCAACACAGCTTGTTGTCCAGTGGAATCCACCACTACAACCGCTGGGGATTACAACTTGACCCATCCAGAGGTAGCACCTCTACAAACGCTGACTAACAGCTTGAAGAAAGGTATAAAATGTAAAACGAAAACATGAACCAAACAGCAACAGAAAGCTGTAAATAAAGCACAAGAAATATAGCTCTCGAAGGAGCAGTTCTGGCTTGGATTTGATCCAATTTCCAGACACCCACTATCTCTCTCTCTTTCTCTGCTCGAGCTCTCTATCTCTCTCTTTTTCTTTTTTCTCTTCTGCTCTTCTTCTCTTTCTCTTTTTCTTCTCTGCTCTTCTCTTTTTCTTCTTCTTCTCTTCACGCTGGATCGTGCAGGATATCCTTTGCTTCTATTTCGATCAGTCTTCTTATGTGGAAGAAGGCTTCCTTTTATAATTAGTTCCAGCAGGAGCAGCACTGGGCGCGTGTCTTCCACATTTCCTGCCCTGATGTTTTTGGCCACGTGTCATCTTCCTGTCAGCCCTTCCAGTCTCGGATCACGTGCCTTTCATTAAGCTCTGCAAGGAGTCCCTGTCAGACAGTCGAATAGAATTATCAGTTTAATGTCGACACCTTGTATAGACATTATAGTATATAATGTGCAATGTGTAGACTTTGCACTGTATAGACTCTGCATTGTATAGACTTCATATATGCAGTGCTATGGCATGTGCAGACTTCATGGATGCAAAGCTAAGGTGTGTACAGACTTAGTGAATGCAACACTGAGGCATGTACATACTTCACTTATGTAAGCGAAGCAGTGCATGGCTGTACAGACTTTGTGTAAGGTATGGACTTAGTGTGTGCGAGCATGCTAACATGCAATGTGTAGACATTGAATCAAAAGGATGCACAGGCTGTACAGACATTCTGTGCTTAACACTTAATCCTGAATGCATGATGTGTAGACGTTGTATAGGCTTACTGAAGTGTCGTATAGACATAGAAAGACGCTGAGTGAGACAAAGCATGAATAGCACTGGCGATGTACATACTTGCCATCTGAAGTGTGTACAGCCTTCACTGAAGAGTGTTCAGACTTAGCCTGCAACATTGTGTAGACTATGTAACGTGCAGACAAGACACTGTATGGACTTGAGACAATGCATACACTTAACTTGAGACGCTGCATGAGACGCAGATAGGCTGTACAGACTTCAACAATAAAGATGCAATGTATACACTTAGCATATGCCTGTGATGCTAAATGAGACGAACGATGTACAGACTTCAAGTCCACTTGAGACGCTGAATGAGACGGACGATGTATAGACTTGAAGTTCGTGCATGCTACAGTGCAATGTGTAGACTTAGTGTTCTGCAGCCAGACAAATGAATGCACAGTCAATGTATAGACTTAGCATAAGACGCTAAGTGAGACTGATGGAGTGTATAGACTTAAGCGCTTTGTGAGACACACGGTGAGACGCTTCACGAGACGGAAGGCTGTATAGACTTAGCCATGAGCTGAACAATCCGATGTATAAACTTTGAGATGAATGCATGAACATGCCGATGTATAGACTTGCCAATGTATAGACTTTAATTCCAATGTAAAAGGCTGTACAGACTTGCCTGACTATGCTCATGCAATGTATAGACTTGATCTCGTGCCTGTGCCAAGAAGGTTGTACAGACCTTGCTAATTGATGCATGAACCGATGCGATGTACTGACTTGGATGCATGCATGCTATGCGATGTGTAGACTTGCCAGCAGCAAGTGTATGGACTTACCAGCTATGAATGTGCAAACTTTATCTTGAATGATGCATGTACAGACTTGCTGTCATGATGTACAAACATAGTCCAATGTACAGACTTGCTGAACTGATGTACCTGAAGAGTGTACAGACTTGTCTGATGCAATCTAGGCATGAATATGCATGAACCAACCGTAGAGTGTACAGACTTGACTTATGCAATGCATGCAGCTACTGTTGATGCACCGATGCAATGCAAGACCACTCAATGTAGAACATGCTCACAGTTAATGCATATATCTCCACAGAACAATATGGTGACTCAATGTGTTGTTCTTAACAAAATAAAATGGTGACTCATTCATGTTGCTATCATTAAAACACCACATAATCATCAAAGCACAAGGGGCACAACAATCTCCCCCTTTTTGATGATGGCAACATGATGAGTCACACTGACTCGTCAAACTATTCTCCCCCTTTGACATAAGCAAAAAGGAGATGGTTTGAGAGACAAAATTCTGCACACAAATACACAGAATGAAATAAGGTTCACTGAAATGGAGTTCCCCCTTTATGACAATAAAACAGCTCTCCCCCTATCAACATGCATGATTGACTACACTCTCCTTAAAAGCAGATAACCCATAACTCCCCCTGAAGCGCAGGAATGAACTCTGGTTATCCAATAAATCAATCTGAAATCTACCATTACAAAGAATCTGAATTCTGGTTATGGCACCTCACATATGCATGAACAGAATGAAATAGGTGAAAAGACCACAGAACCAGAACTGGTTGCAAAACAAGATGGAAGATTCCAACAGTGTGGAGAGTAAAGTGATTCAAGATAGGAAGGTAAAAGTAGAGAGCAATAATCACAAGACATCTCAATGAATAAACAATAGCAAGATGTTGATCAGGCTGTCTGGAAAGAATCTGATCATGAGGGATTTTAATGCTTGCACCACTACAATAAGTCTTAAGAAGAATAGACTCTTCTATCATAAAGGGTTATGAAGTGACAACTTAACCAATCTGATTTAATTATGATGTATACCAAATTTGTCAAATTAAACTCAATACTCATATCTGAATCCAATTTTTAATAAAGATGAACCAAATAGTCAGATAACACTAAAAAACAATCATCTTTTATCTTACATACATGATCTCAATAGCTCCTTTGAAAGAACCACAGATTAGTACAGAGGTTAAACACTTTTCTAAGAACATGAGTTGACAGAATTTTCAAAATATTTTCATTTGAAGTACATTATATTTTTCCTGAGCAATTCAGGTTGATCGACACCTTTTTACATGAGGCACAACATGTCTCAGGTGAAGTGACCCAGTTACTCAGTGTGATAACTGTCATTGCCTCTCAACTTATAGAATAGAGTTAGCAATATAAGTGTCTTTTTACATGAGAAGACACCTTGATCAGAGGCCAGACTCCCCAGTCACTCAACACAGAAATGCTATTGCTCTGTCAGGTTCTCAATGAATTTTCATTTTAATGACTATGACACTTCATGACTTGGGTTCACTCCATTTCTTTGAAGGAAGACCTAGTTTATCAGTGAACAAAGTCATTTCATTACTCACTGATTTTATTTCCTGTCAAATTTTTCAAAGTTAATGTTTAACAATAATACTCACTCTATGCATCTTAACCAAAGTAGCCCTGATTTCAAATTTTCAGATATCTGATGAGTGAGTCTAAGGTTTTTATGACACATGTGGTTAAAGTTTAATAAACCTTATCATTCAGATATTTTCAATTCATTTAATTACAAATCTGAGAATACATTAATCTTATATCAGTCTGATTCAGTTGTAATTCTTAAACCTATATGATAGTAATTTCTACAAGGTTCTCAGACTGAATTGCATGACATGCAGCTTAATTTCCTCAGACCAAATCAATAAATTTAGCTGACCAACAAATCAACAATAGAACCAATATAGTCACACCAGCTAAGAGATATATGAAGGATGAGTATAAGCTGGTGGAAGAGTCAATCAGCAAGAGAGAATAAAAGTTTAAAGCCAATAGCAGAGATTGAATTCCAGTCAGACAAAAAGGAACTCTCCTTCAACAGATTGAGGATTAGTAGCCAAATTCTCAAATTCAAGAAAGTATGAATTCAACATAGTCAATTGATGATTTGAAAGAATGTAGACAGTGAGAATTTCAAACAGTGTCAAAAATATTATCATGCTCCCCATGTCTATATACAGTGACTCACATAAGACTCAACAAACTCCCCCTGAATTTATGCAATTTATGCAAAATGATTATTCAAACATCAGAGCATTCTTTATTCAGAGAGCATCATGCGAGAGCAATCAACTTTTCAAGATAAATCAATTTAGTATAGACAGGTTATTATGATATGCATTACACTGCTCTATATGAAGACTTGACCCTTGGTACTTGGAGGAGAACCTGGTCACAAGGACCATGTCACACATAGTAAGAACTTCCAGACAGATTTCCCTGCCTTTTAGTAGCTTACCATTTGATATACCAGGGTTATGCAAATGATATATGCAGTGCAAAGCTGTCCTATATGCATTGAAAGTCATGCAAATGATATATACAGACATTAGACACATGCATTGACTATGTGCACTAGATGACCCATTCAAACTCAATGCAACGTATGCATAAAAAAAATTGTGCAGTGCATCTGGCATCTTATGTTCACAGTGCAATAAATGCAAGAGAAGAGCATCAGATATATGCAGAGTAAATTCAGTAGCTGAGTCTGGAATGCAGACTGATCAGCTAGACAAGAAGAGAACATCAGAAATCAAACAAGCAAATCACCATGAAATTCACATCTTTCATACTCACAAATTCAGATGATGGAATTTAAATACAGAGTTTTAGAACTGACCTGAATGGTGCAATCATGGGGTTTTCATTCTTGAGTGCCTTGGTTAATTCAACCCCTTTTATTTCTCCCACCAAGGCACACCTGCAAGTTATCAACTATTTTGCACAAATAGGCACCCAAGATGTCTTGGGTCCTGACATGACAGTCACATATCTAGTAGGTATGGTAGCCAATTTCTGTGCAAGAAGGTCATCAATTCTCATCACATGGCAATCATTCATTGAATGACCTATCTGACCACAGTAGTGGCATGATGCAACAGTTCTGAAATTTATTTTGTGCACATTCCTATGAGCAGGAGTTCTATGTGCATATGCATGAAGATTTTTGTTAACAGAAAAAAAATCATGTTTACCATAATCAGTCTGGTTTTGATATCCTACCACCCAACATGTTGCAGCCCTGTGGCCAGATCTTCCACATTTGAAACATGCAAAGGATTTTTCTTTAAAAACAGATTTGTTTCTATCAGCATCATAATGAGCAGGGAATTTTACAGATTTAGATTTCAATCTATTTCCCTGAGCATGCCATCAAAAGGCAGTAATGTGACCAAAATTCCCACAGCAATAACATTGAGTTTTCTTTCTCTTATCAGTAGAAGGTTTCCTAGGAAGATGGTTTCTAGGATACTTCCTAACAACATTCCTTTCATCATTTATCAATGTAACACAGTCATGCATAATATGTCCAAGCTTCCCACAATAGTGACATGTTACCACCTTTTTATTTACATTCACTTGTTTGACAAGATTGACATTCGCATGAGAGTGTGAATATGTGTGGGAGCAGTTAGCAGCATGAACATGTGAATCAATGACAGATTTGGACTTCTTTAGATCAACACTTTTCTTTTATTTTTGAATCTTTTCATGTTTCTTATCTGAATTTTCAGCCTTCTTAGCAGTGAATTGAAAAATAGAAGAACTAGATTGATTAGCCTCTTCATAGCTTTTCACGAATACAGTTGACTTCTTCTTTTCATTCACTTTCTTATTAACAGGCACATACCCAAGTCCTTCTTTCTGGAAATTTACTTTAGAACCAAGCAGCTTATTCAGATTATCTCTTCCTTCAACAAATTTTGACAAAGAGTTTTTCAGATCTTCAATCTCAGAATTTAATGAAGCAATACTCACTTCATACTTGGATAGCTCAGATTCACAGACAATCAGCCGCTATTGCAAAGCATCATTCAGGTTCTTCAGAGTTTCATTTTCTTGTTGAACCATTATTTCAATGTTGTTCTCATTTTCCTTCACAACTGATTTTCCTTTTTCAAATGACAACCATCTTTCAGAGAAGATAGTATTAAGAACCATTAGCTTTTTATTTTGATCTTTCAAGTAACTATTTTCTTCCAACAATTTTTCTCCACCTTTTTCAACCTCAATTTTCTTGGCCAATAATAATTTGTTTTCTTCTTCCAGAGATTTGATTAATTCCTTTTGCGAATTATCATCATGGTCTATATCATTAATCAATTCTTGGAGAATGGCACAAGCTTTGCAAGTATTATTTTCACTGATGAGTTTGTTTCTAAGGTTCTCATTTTTAGATTTCAACTGGTTCAACTCATCTTTTTCTTTATTCATGTCAGATTTCAAATTTTCATTCTCTGCCTTCAAACGAGTGACTTCATGAGTCATTTCTTTTCTCATTTTTCTCTTTTCAGATTTGACTCTGTCGTATTTAATCAATAAATGCTCATTCAACGCAATCACGCTTTCCAGAGAAAAATTATCAGTGTCAGAGTTTACCTATGACGAAGTATCCTCCACATAATCTTCGTCTTCTTCTGTTGCCATGAGACATTTCTCTTTACCCTGGCTCCTGCTGCTTGCTATTATCTCGATCACTTCGGAGGCACTGCAGCAATCAACTACACAAGGAAACTTGTCAGTGTTTATCACCCTTTTGATTAGATTCAGGGCCCTTTGATTTGCAGAGAATTTTCGTCTGTCTGAAGTTTTCCATAAGGATTCATCCTTTGGAACTTCATAAGGACTGTGTGCAATGACTATCCACAGATCTGGATTACTCTGCATCACATATTCCCTGAACTGATTAAGCCAATTGTAGAAGCTTTGACCCTCGTACTTCGGAAGATCAATTATGAATTCCATGCTCAAACAAGATCAGAATTCTAAATAAAAAGAGAATAAAACAGTGCAAGCGAACGGATCAACTCAAATAGCACCGAATCCAAATAAGAATCGGATCTGCAGGTCCATGGACCCTTTGTGCAGACACCCGCTCTGATACCAATTGTTGGGTTCGGTGCGTTCGATTCAGAGGGGGGGTGAATGAATCTCCCCTTAAAAACTTTCGCCCAATTAAAAATTCTAGTTCGCTAACTAGACAAGACTGAAGGCTAATAAGCAAATGAGAAATTAAACAAACACACAGTGAGCAATCAAACCAAAGTGCACCTAAGCATTCAACTAGCGGAAGCACAATTAGACAAATCAAACCACAATGCAAGAGGGGTTTTTAGGTGGTTCGGTCCTCCAGACCTACGTCCACCCCACACTCAACCCAAGTGTGGATTACTGCTGACTCACAGCTTGAACCGCTGGGCATCACAGCTTGCCTACAAATCACTGAGCCTCACAGCTTGCTGTCCGAGGTATCCACCTCGCCCGCTGAGCAACATAGCTTCCTATCCAGTGGAATCCACCACTGCAACCGCTGGGGATTACAGCTTGACCCGTCCAGAGGCAGCACCTCTACAAATGCTGACTAAGCGCTTGAAGAAAGGTATAAAATGAAAAACGAAAACATGAACCAAACAGCAACAGAAAGCTGTAAATAAAGCACAAGAAATATAGCTCTCGAAGGAGCAGTTCTGGCTTGGATTTGATCCAATCGCCAGACACCCACTATCTCTCTCTCTTTCTCTGCTCGAGCTCTCTATCTCTCTCTTTTTCTTCTTTCTCTTCTGCTCTTCTTCTCTTTCTCTTTTTCTTCTCTGCTCTTCTCTTCTTTCTTTTTCTTCTTCTTCTCTTCACGCTGGATCGTGCAGGCTATCCTCTGCTTCTATTTTGATCAGTCTTCTTCTGTGGAAGAAAGCTTCCTTTTATAATCAGTTCCAGCAGGAGCAGCACTGGGCGCGTGTCTTCCACATTTCCCGCCCGGATGTTTTTGGCCACGTGTCATCTTCCTGTCAGCCCTTTCAACCTCGGATCACGTGCCTTTCATTAAGCTCCGCAAGGAGTCCCTGTCAGACAGTCGAATAGGATTATCAGTTTAATGTCGACACCTTGTACAGACTTTATAGTATATAATGTGCAATGTGTAGACTTTGCACTATATAGACTCCGCATTGTATAGACTTCATATATGCAGTGCTATGGCATGTGCAGACTTCGTGGATGCAAAGCTAAGGTGTGTACAAACTTAGTGAATGCAACACTGAGGCATGTACAAACTTCACTTATGCAAGCGAAGCAGTGCATGGCTGTATAGACTTTGTGTAAGGTATGGACTTAGTGTGTGCGAGCATGCTAACATGCAATGTGTAGACATTGAATCAAAAGGATGCACAGGCTGTACAGACGTTCTGTGCTTAACACTTAAGCCTGAATGCATGATGTGTAGACGTTGTATAGGCTTGCTGAAGTGTCGTATGGACATAGAAAGACGCTGAGTGAGACAAAGCATGAATAGCACTGGCGATGTACATACTTGCCATCTGAAGTGTGTACAACCTTCACTGAAGAGTGTTCAGACTTAGCCTGCAACATTGTGTAGACTATGTAACGTGCAGACAAGACACTGTATGGACTTGAGACAATGCATACACTTAACTTGAGACGCTGCATGAGACGCAGATAGGCTGTACAGACTTCAACAACAAAGATGCAATGTATACACTTAGCATATGCCTGAGACGCTAAATGAGACGAACGATGTACAGACTTCAAGTCCACTTGAGACGCTGAATGATGCGGACGATGTATAGACTTGAAGTTCGTGCATACTACAGTGCAATGTGTAGACTTAGTGTTCTGCAGCCAGACAAATGAATGCACAGTCAATGTATAGACTTAGCATAAGACGCTAAGTGAGACGGATGGAGTGTATAGACTTAAGCGCTTTATGAGACACACGGTGAGACGCTTCATGAGACGGAAGGCTGTACAGACTTAGCCATGAGCTGAACAATCAGATGTATAGACTTTGAGATGAATGCATGAACAGGCCGATGTACAGACTTGCCAATGTATAGACTTTAAGTCCAATGTAAAAGGCTGTACATACTTGCCTGACTATGCTCATGCAATGTATAGACTTGATCTCATGCCTGTGCCAAGAAGGTTGTACAGACCTTGCTAATTGATGCATGAACCGATGCGATGTACTGACTTGGACGCATGCATGCTATGCGATGTGTAGACTTGCCAGCAGCAAGTGTATGGACTTACCAGCTATGAATGTGCAAACTTTATCTTGAATGATGCATGTACAGACTTACTGTCATGATGTACAAACATAGTCCAATGTACAGACTTGGTGAACTGATGTACCTGAAGAGTGTACAGACTTGTCTGATGCAATCTAGGCATGAATATGCATGAACCAACCGTAGAGTGTACAGACTTGACTTATGCAATGCATGCAGCTACTGTTGATGCACCGATGCAATGCAAGACCACTCAATGTAGAACATGCTCACAGTTAATGCATATATCTCCACAGAACAATATGGTGACTCAATGTGTTGTTCTTAACAAAATAAAATGGTGACTCATTCATGTTACTATCATTAAAATACCACATAATCATCAAAGCACAAGGGGCACAACAATCTCCCCCTTTTTGATGATGGCAACATGATGAGTCACACTGACTCGTCAAACTATTCTCCCCCTTTGACATAAGCAAAAAGGAGATGGTTTGAGAGACAAAATTCAGCACACAAATACACAGAATGAAATAAGGTTCACTGAAATGGAGTTCCCCCTTTATGACAATAAAACAGCTCTCCCCCTATCAACATCCATGATTGACTACACTCCCCTTAAAAGTAGATAACCCATAACTCCCACTGAAGCACAGAATGAACTCTGGTTATCCAATAAATCAATCTGAAATCTACCATTACAAAGAATCTGAATTCTGGTTATGGCACCTCACATATGCATGAACAGAATGAAACAGGTGAAAAGATCACAGAACCAGAACTGGTTGCAAAACAAGATGGAAGATTCCAACAGTGTGGAGAGTAAAGTGATTCAAGATAGGAAGGTAAAAGTAGAGAGCAATAATCACAAGACATCTCAATGAATAAACAATAGCAAGATGTTGATCAGGCTGTCTGGAAAGAATCTGATCATGAGGGATTTTAATGCTTGCACCACTACACTAAGTCTTAAGAAGAATAGACTCTTCCATCATAAAGGGTTATGAAGTGGCAACTTAACCAATCTGATTTAATTATGATGTATACCAAATTTGTCAAATTAAACTTAATACTCATATCTGAATCCAAGTTTTAATAAAGATGAACCAAATAGTCAGATAACACTAAAAAACAATCATCTTTTATCTTACACACAAGATCTCAATAGCTCCTTTGAAAGAATCACAGATTAGTACAGAGGTTAAACACTTTTCTAAGAACATGAGTTGACAGAATTTTCAAAATATTTTCATTTGAAGTACATTATATCTTTTCTGAGCAATTCAGGTTGATCAACACCTTTTTACATGAGGCACAACACGTCTCAGGTGAAGTGACCCAGTTACTCAGTGTGATAACTGTCATTGCCTCTCAACTTAGAGAACAGAGTTAGCAATATAAGTGTCTTTTTACATGAGAAGACACCTTGATCAGAGGCCAGACTCCCCAGTCACTCAACACAGAAATGCTATTGCTCTGTCAGGTTCTCAATGAATTTTCATTTTAAGTGACTATGACACTTCATGACCTGGGTTCACTCCATTTCTTTGATGGAAGACCGAGTTTCTCAGTGAACAAAGTCATTTCATTACTCACTGATTTTATTTCCTGTCAAATTTTTCAAAGTTAATGTTTAACAACAATACTCACTCTATGCATCTTAACCAAAGTAGCCCCGATTTCAAATTTTCAGATATCTGACGAGTGAGTCTAAGGTTTTTATGACACATGTGGTTAAAGTTTAATAAACCTTATCATTCAGATATTTTCAATTCATTTAATTACAAATCTGAGAATACATTAATCTTATATCAGTCTGATTCAATTGTAATTTCTTAAACCTATATGATAGGAATATCTACAAGGTTCTCAGACTGAATTGCATGACATGCAGCTTAATTTCCTCAGACCAAATCAATAAATTTAGCTGACCAACAAATCAACAATAGAACCAATATAGTCACACCAGCTAAGAGATATATGAAGGATGAGTATAAGCTGGTGGAAGAGTCAATCAGCAAGAGAGAATAAAAGTTTAAAGCCAATAGTAGAGATTGAATTTCAGTCAGACAAAAAGAAACTCTCCTTCAACAGATTGAGGATTAGTAGCCAAATTCTCAAATTCAAGAAAGTATGAATTCAACATAGTCAATTGATGATTTGAAAGAATGTAGACAGTGAGAATTTCAAACAGTGTCAAAAATATTATCATGCTCCCCATGTCTATATGCAGTGACTCACATAAGACTCAACAAACTCCCCCTGAATTTATGCAATTTATGCAAAATGATTATTCAAACATCAGAGCATTCTTTATTCAGAGAGCATCATGCGAGAGCAATCAACTTTTCAAGATAAATCAATTTAGCACAGACAGATTATTATGATATGCATTACACTGCTCTATATGAAGACTTGACCCTTGGTACTTGGAGGAGAACTTGGTCACAAGGACCATCTCACACATAGTAAGAACTTCCAGACAGATTTCCCTGCCTTTTAGTAGCTTACCATTTGATATACCAGCGTTATGCAAATGATATATGCAGTGCAAAGCAGTCCTATATGCATTGAAAGTCATGCAAATGATATATGCAGACATTAGACACATGCATTGACTATGTGCACTAGATGACCCATTCAAACTCAGTGCAAGGTATGCATAAAAAAAATTGTGCAGTGCATCTGGCATCTTATGTTCACAGTGTAATAAATGCAAGAGAAGAGCATCAGATATATGCAGAGTAAATTCAGTAGCTGAGTCTGGAATGCAGACTGATTAGCTAGACAAGATGAGAACATCAGAAATCAAACAAGCAAATCACCATGAAATTCACATCTTTCATACTCACAAATTCAGATGATGGAATTTAAATACAGAGTTTTAGAACTGACCTGAATGGTGCAATCATGGGGTTTTCATTCTTGAGTGCCTTGGTTAATTCAACCCCTTTTATTTCTCCCACCAAGGCACACCTGCAAGTTATCAACTATTTTGCACAAATAGGCACCCAAGATGTCTTGGGTCCTGACATGACAGTCACATATCTAGCAAGTATGGTAGCCAATTTCTGTGCATGAAGGTCATCAATTCTCATCACATGGCAATCATTCATTGAATGACCTATCTGACCACAGTAGTGGCATGATGCAACAGTTCTGAAATTTATTTTGTGCACATTCCTATGAGCAGGAGTTCTATGTGCATATGCATGAAGATTTTTATTAACAGAATTAAAATTGTGTTTACCAAAACCAGTCTGGTTTTGATATCCTGCCGCCCAACAAGTTGCAGCCCTGTGGCCAGATCTTCCACATTTGAAACATGAAAAGGATTTTTTTTTAAAAATAGATTTGTTTCTATCAGCATCATAATGAGTAGGGAATTTTACAGATTTAGAATTCAATCTATTTCCCTGAGCATGCCATCAAAAAGCAGCAATGTGACCAAAATTCCCACAGCAATAACATTGAGTTTTCTTTCTCTTATCAGTAGAAGGTTTCCTAGGAAGATGATTTCTAGGATACTTCCTAACAACATTCCTTTCATCATTTATCAATGTAACACAGTCATGCATAATATGTCCAAGCTTCCCATAATAGTGACATGTTACCACCTTTTTATTTACATTCACTTGTTTGACAAGATTGACATTTGCATGAGAGTGTGAATATGTGTGGGAGCAGTTAGCAGCATGCACATGTGAATCAATGACAGATTTGGACTTCTTTAGATCAACACTTTTCTTTTGTTTTTGAATCTTTTCATGTTTCTTATCTGAATTTTCAGCCTTCTTAGCAGTGAATTGAAAAATAGAAGAACTAGATTGATTAGCCTGTTCATAGCTTTTCACGAATACAGTTGACTTCTTCTTTTCATTCACTTTCTTATTAACAGGCACATACCCAAGTCCTTCTTTCTGGAAATTTACTTTAGAACCAAGCAGCTTATTCAGATTATCTCTTCCTTTAACAAATTTTGACAAAGAGTTTTTCAGATCTTCAATCTCAGAATTCAATGAAGCGATACTCACTTCATACTTGGATAGCTCAGATTCACAAACAATCAGCTGCTGTTGCAAAGCATCATTCAGGTTCTTCAGAGTTTCATTTTCTTGTTGAACCATTATTTCAATGTTGTTCTCATTTTCCTTCACAACTGATTTTCCTTTTTCAAATGACAACCATCTTTCAGAGAAGACAGTATTAAGAACCATTAGCTTTTTATTTTGATCTTTCAAGTAACTATTTTCTTCAAACAATTTTTCTCCACCTTTTTCAACCTCAATTTTCTTGGCCAATAATAATTTGTTTTCTTCTTCCAGAGATTTGATTAATTCCTTTTGCGAATTATCATCATGGTCTATATCATTAATCAATTCTTGGGGAATGGCACAAGCTTTGCAAGTATTATTTTCACTGATGAGTTTGTTTCTAAGGTTCTCATTTTTAGATTTTAACTGGTTCAACTCATCTTTTTCTTTATTCATGTCAGATTTCAAATTTTCATTCTCTGCCTTCAAACGAGTGACTTCATGAGTCATTTCTTTTCTCATTTTTCTCTTTTCAGATTTGACTCTATCGTATTTAATCAATAAATGCTCATTCAACGCAATCATGCTTTCCAGAGAAAAATTATCAATGTCAGAGTTTACCTGTGACGAAGTATCCTCATCATAATCTTCATCTTCTTCTGTTGCCATGAGACATTTCGCTTTACCCTGGCTCCTGTTGCTTGCTATTATCTCGATCACTTCGGAGGCACTGCAGCAATCAACTACACAAGGAAACTTGTCAGTGTTTATCGCCCTTTTTATTAGATTCAGGGCCCTTTGATTTGCAGAGAATTTTCGTCTGTCTGAAGTTTTCCATAAGGATTCATCCTTTGGAACTTCATAAGGACTGTGTGCAATGACTATCCGCAGATCTGTATTAGTCTGCATCACATATTCCCTGAACTGATTAAGCCAATTGTAGAAGCTTTGACCCTTGTACTTCGGAAGATCAATTATGAATTCCATGCTCAAACAAGATCAGAATTCTAAATAAAAAGAGATTAAAACAGTGCAAGCGAACGGATCAACTCAAATAGCACCGAATCCAAATAAGGATCGGATCTGCAGGTCGCTGGACCCTTTGTGCAGACACCCGCTCTGATACCAATTGTTGGGTTCGGTGCGTTCGATTCAGACGGGGGGTGAATGAATCTCCCCTTAAAAACTTTCGCCCAATTAAAAATTCTAGTTTGCTAACTAGACAAGACTGAAGGCTAATAAGCAAATGCAAAATTAAACAAACACACAGTGAGCAATCAAACCAAAGTGCACCTAAGCATTCAACTAGCAGAAGCACAATTAGACAGATCAAACCACAATGCAAGAGGGGTTTTTAGGTGGTTCGGTCCTCCAGACCTACGTCCACCCCACACTCAACCCGAGTGTGGATTACTGCTGACTCACAGCTTGAACCGCTGGGCATCACAGCTTGCTATCCGAGGTATCCACCTCGCCCGCTGAGCAACATAGCTTGCTGTCCAGTGGAATCCACCACTGCAACTGCTGGGGATTACAGCTTGACCCATCCAGAGGCAGCACCTCTATAAATGCTGACTAGCAGCTTGAAGAAAGGTATAAAATGGAAAACGAAAACATGAACCAAACAGCAACAGAAAGCTGTAAATAAAGCACAAGAAATATAGCTCTCGAAGGAGCAGTTCTGGCTTGGATTTGATCCAATCGCCAGACACCCACTATCTCTCTCTCTTTCTCTGCTCGAGCTCTCTATCTCTCTCTTTTTCTTCTTTCTCTTCTGCTCTTCTTCTCTTTCTCTTTTTCTTCTCTGCTCTTCTCTTCTTTCTTTTTCTTCTTCTTCTCTTCACGCTGGATCGTGCAGGCTATCCTCTGCTTCTATTTTGATCAGTCTTCTTCTGTGGAAGAAAGCTTCCTTTTATAATCAGTTCCAGCAGGAGCAGCACTGGGCGCGTGTCTTCCACATTTCCCGCCCGGATGTTTTTGGCCACGTGTCATCTTCCTATCAGCCCTTCCAACCTTGGATCACGTGCCTTTCATTAAGCTCTGCAAGGAGTCCCTGTCAGACAGTCGAATAGGATTATCAGTTTAATGTCGACACCTTGTACAGACTTTATAGTATATAATGTGCAATGTGTAGACTTTGCACTGTATAGACTCTGCATTGTATAGACTTCATATATGCAGTGCTATGGCATGTGCAGACTTCGTGGATGCAAAGCTAAGGTGTGTACAGACTTAGTGAATGCAACACTGAGGCATGTACAGACTTCACTTATGCAAGTGAAGCAGTGCATGGCTGTACAGACTTTGTGTAAGGTATGGACTTAGTGTGTGCGAGCATGCTAACATGCAATGTGTAGAAATTGAATCAAAAGGATGCACAGGCTGTACAGACATTCTGTGCTTAACACTTAAGCCTGAATGCATGATGCATAGACGTTGCATAGGCTTGCTGAAGTGTCGTATGGACATAGAAAGACGCTGAGTGAGACAAAGCATGAATAGCACTGGCGATGTACATACTTGCCATCTGAAGTGTGTACAGCCTTCACTGAAGAGTGTTCAGACTTAGCCTGCAACATTGTGTAGACTATGTAACGTGCAGACAAGACACTGTATGGACTTGAGACAATGCATACACTTAACTTGAGACGCTGCATGAGACGCAGATAGGCTGTACAGACTTCAACAACAAAGATGCAATGTATACACTTAGCATATGCCTGAGACGCTAAATGAGACGAATGATGCACAGACTTCAAGTCCACTTGAGACGCTGAATGAGACGGACGATGTATAGACTTGAAGTTCGTGCATGCTACAGTGCAATGTGTAGACTTAGTGTTCTGCAGCCAGACAAATGAATGCACAGTCAACGTATAGACTTAGCATAAGACGCTAAGTGAGACGGATGGAGTGTATAGACTTAAGCACTTTGTGAGACACACGGTGAGACACTTCATGAGACGGAAGGCTGTACAGACTTAGCCATGAGCTGAACAATCGGATGTATAGACTTTGAGATGAATGCAGGAACAGGCTGATGTATAGACTTGCCAATGTATAGACTTTAAGTCCAATGTAAAAGGCTGTACAGACTTGCCTGACTATGCTCATGCAATGTATAGACTTGATCTCGTGCCTGTGCCAAGAAGGTTGTACAGACCTTGCTAATTGATGCATGAACCGATGCGATGTATTGACTTGGACGCATGCATGCTATGCGATGTGTAGACTTGCCAGCAGCAAGTGTATGGACTTACCAGCTATGAATGTGCAAACTTTATCTTGAATGCTACATGTACAGACTTGCTGTCATGATGTACAAACATAGTCCAATGTACAGACTTGTTGAACTGATGTACCTGAAGAGTGTACAGACTTGTCTGATGCAATCTAGGCATGAATATGCATGAACCAACCGTAGAGTGTACAGACTTGACTTATGCAATGCATGCAGCTACTGTTGATGCACTGATGCAATGCAAGACCACTCAATGTAGAACATGCTCACAGTTAATGCATATATCTCCACAGAACAATATGGTGACTCAATGTGTTGTTCTTAACAAAACAAAATGGTGACTCATTCATGTTGCTATCATTAAAACACCACATAATCATTAAAGCACAAGG
Organism: Amorphophallus konjac; assembly: GCA_022559845.1. Lineage (NCBI taxonomy): Eukaryota > Viridiplantae > Streptophyta > Magnoliopsida > Alismatales > Araceae > Amorphophallus > Amorphophallus konjac. The sequence goes on along the minus strand of CM040125.1, from coordinate 107,112,506 downwards.
GGCACAACACACATGGTCTACGCACGGTGGGTCATCCTCCCTCAAGGTAATTGGACCAAGGTTGTTAGTGGGCCAGTCGATCAAGGTACTTGGGATCTTGATGGAAGTGGAGTGGATCATGATGGGTTATTCATCCATAGGGAGAATGAGAAGGAGGTCACTAGTGTAGTAACCAATGGTGAAGACCGAGGTGATAGAACCATCACATGGGTGGATGAGACTAAGGCTTCTTGGGTGGGCCGTTCCTAAGGTCAATAAGCAAGTCAACTTTAGTTGCCATTCTAAACCCTTGAGGAGATCATCCCAACCCTCTACCTTATAGTAGGATTGGATCGTGGTGTGAAAGGAGGGGAGGGCCACAATTTGGGATTGATGTCTCATGGGTGAGAGGTGTGGGGGTGAACTAAGGATGGTGGGGCCTTGCTTGAGCCATTGAAGTATGTACTCATTCACGGTGAAGGTGTGTGGCTCTTGAGGATCCGGACTAGGAGAGGTGGGTGAAAGTGGAGGTTCTTGGATTTCCTTTATGGTAGGTTGTTGATCGGGACTAGTATCCATTTCCATGTGGATGGGTGTGTGGGTTTCAACTCCTAATGATAATGGGTTGGGTAGGTCTAATGCAGGGGAATTGGTGATAGCCGGAGCATGGTGCACCCGAGGTGGTGAACAAGCATGGGCTTGGGTTGGGATTGGTAAGGGAAGTAGTGGAGGTCTAGGTTGTGGTTGGGTTGGGGTAGGAAGAGGAAGATGGGTGGGTTGAGGGGTTTTGGAAAGATTGTTCTTTGGAGGAGTGTCCTTGTTGGGGAACGATGGAGTGGTAATGGTGGCCGGGGTGGGAGATGTTTCAACCACTAGGGACATGGGAAAATGCTTCCTTGTGGGGCATTGCCCGGCGATGTGCCCCAATTGGTGGCACCTATAACATTCCGGCTCGCACTTACCCGAGGTTATTTCACTCACTTCTATCTCCATTGGGCTCTTTCCCTTTTGAGAAGGGGAGAGGTGAGGGGTGGTCAAAGGGGCTTGGGTAATGTGGGTTGTGGAATGGGGTTTTGGTTGCATTGTGGGGCATTGGGGAGTTGGAGTCTTGGGTTGGTCGGGTGGGGATGGTGGGGTTGAAATGCTCCTTGGGTTTTGGTGATCCGGGTAGGAGGGGAAAACATATCTAGCCCTAAGTTGATCCTTCATGTCCTCCCATGTCGTGAGGGGAGCTTCCCTTCTAGTTATCCTTAAGCCTTCAATTTTTAACCAATGAGTTTGAACCCTTTTGGTTAGTTACATTTTGGCACATCGAACCTTCCTATCCTCGGACATGGGATTCCTCTCAAAGTAATGATCCATTAATGCCTCCCAATCTAAATAGTCATTAAGATGAGTTCCATCAAAAGTGGGAGGTGGGGGACATGTCCTTCTATCGTCCGTCCTTGGGGCGGGCCCATTTTCTCCAAGTTGGTTGAGTCGACCCGATATGTTATCAAGCCGCTCATTGGCATAGGTCAAAGCCTTCATGAGGTAGTTGACATGGCCAGGGAGGTTATGTATGTTAGTGGTAGGCATCCCTTGGTGGTTTGGACTTATGGAGAGGGCCGATTGGTAAGGTCGGTATGAGGTGGCCATACTAGTGGACAAGAGTGATGCACTGGAAGACTCTAAATGCATATGCGCGTCCTAGGACCAACTTGAAAGAGACAAGTTGAGAACTTGCTCTGATACCACTTGATGTGAGACCACCTATGGACCTATATTGCAAGCAATCAAATTGAGCAGCGGACTCACATTAGTGAACACGATCGTGAAGCACACACTAGTGCCCGTAGGCGACTTAGCGATGACAGAGAGGGTCCGAGTCGGGACCATGATACTCCAATGGTTGGCTAGCTTTTGGAGGACCCCAAATGGGCTAGGGATGCCCAATTCACGGGCGGCCGGTACGCCAAGGGCGTGGGTTAAGTGGTCGCTCTCATAACTCGCCCCGCGGTGGTCACTCAATTTGATGGCAATTTGAGACCGGACACTCTCTCACCGCCGACGGAGCAACTAAAAGCAATGCTAAACTAAGCAATTAAATCTCAGCAATGAAAGGTGTTTAGGAGCTCACCTGATCAGTGTGAATACACTGATCCCGGCCGGAGACGATGTCGAGCGAGGAGGCGTGGGCACGCACCCGCACGCCGCGTCGATGATGCTTCAAACCTGCGACTTAATAATTACATGAACTACACCCCATGCAAGGGGGGGATCTCGGGGTGGAGATTATGAGATTACATCTAATACTACCTCCACACAGGGAGGGGCCTTCAGCCGGCCAAGCGGGGTGGGGAAAAACTGAGCTAAACGCAAAGAACGGATGTCGGTGCTGAATCTGCCACCCTCAGCGCTTCTGGACAGACACTTTCTTATCTGGACGTTCTGATCACTACGGATTTTTGTTGAGGATGAAACTAGTCGAAAATTCTTTGTGATTTGAACAGGATGAAGCCAGAATTTTACTGATTTCCCTGATCGCCGGCGCTGGTCGGGGCAGAGACACGAACAGCAGCTCAGGTCGCTGGTCCAGACTGTCACAGTACTTCAGCAGCTGGAAGATGATGGTGCCACGGGCGTTCTGAAGCTCCATTTCAAGCGTATCTAGTATCGATGGATTCTTTGTCGAGTCTTCTTCGAAACGCAAGCAACGGGGATGCCAGATTATGTCAGAGTGGACCGGTAGAACTCGAACAAGGAGGGGAGGTCGGAGCGGACTGACAAGAAACAGAACCAGGCACCAGGAGAAAGAAATTAATAACTCTTGATTCCGGATGCCAATCGGAGTTCCGCTTCTTGATACTGGAAGTCAACAGGTCTAGGAAGAAGTTTGTAGAAGAACTCTCGCCCATATTCACGCTAGAATTGCCGTGAAAGAGCTTCCACTCAGGTTCTGGTCCTCTGCCTGAGAAGTCTTGCGTAGTCGTAGTAGATCACCTCCTCCGAACAGCTCCGACCTTGGAAGCCGGCGGGACCACCACCGTTGGAAAGCCGACTTGAAGACGATTCCAGCAATATAATACTTGCCACCATGTTCGATGAGGAGACGAGGGGACAGCCTCTGCAACCAACAGCTTCTTTGTTGCCTCCAAATAGTGAACTGCAGGTTGATGATGATGGGGGAAATGGGGTATATGGAAGGGGAGATGGGGTGAATAGGTGTGGGAGTGACCCTTAGTTGTGAGGGGGTCTGGGAGGGGGTGTTCTAAGGTGTGGGAGAGGGAGAATGGGGTCTGGAATGGGGTGTTTGCAGTTGGTGAGAGAGGAGCTGCGAATTTGGGCTTGGAGGGAGAAAGGGGAAGGTGAGGGGGGCACAAGTGGGTGGAGGGAATGTGAGTTTGAATTTCCCTTAATGTGGGGTGATCAATGGTGGTCTTGGGGATGGGAACGGGTGCCTTGGGAAGGTGGAGTGATGCTTGGGGAAGGGAAATGGGTAGTTGGGGGTTGGAGGGTGGGGTGTGGATTAGTGGAGGGTCTCTTGGGACTAGGGGGAAGTAATGATGGCCTGTGGGAAGTTGTAGAGGATTTAATGGAGGTAGGTGGGAGGGTGGAGGTGGTTGGGAGGGGAAGAGAGAGAGTAGGGAGCGCCCTTCTCCTTAGAGAGAGAGAGAGAAGAGAGAGGAGAAGGGAATCCACCCCTTAGAGAGAGAGAGAGAGAAGTTTGGAGAATCCACTCCAATAAGACACTAGAACTCACTTGATTTAAATTGATCAAAAAAGGTTATTACATGTGAGAGGAGTGGGGGCCTATTTATAGACTCCATACTTTTCATATGACCATAGTGACCCTAACAAACTAACTAATGACCAAGCAGTCCAAGGGAGGGGCGCCCCTAGGCCTAGCCCATTAGTTGGGCACATTAGCCTATCAAACCAACCATATGACAACTAACTTAGGAAAATGACTCACTAACCTAGGTACATGACTCAAATAAAGGGAAAATTACATAGTTTATGACTCAAAGAAAATATAAAAATTACATGACTAGACTCAGAAACACATGACTAACATAATGGCGCTTGCCGACGAACAATCAGAGCCCATAAAAATGTGGAGGGGTAAGGGATGCCCCCATCACTCGGGATAAGCGGCCCCGTCACGAACCACCCCAGCCTCGGTCGGCTGCGATTGAGCCGCTTCCCCCTGCGACCCTCCACCCTCGACCGGCTTGGACCGAGCTCCCTCATCCGGTGGCCCCTCTGCTTCGCTCGGCACCCTAGCATCAGCCGCGATCCCTTCGTCATTTTCCCCCTCTTGAACCGTAGAAGGAGGAGGCAATAGGGGAACCTCATCAACTGGGCAGACGGTCTCCGCCTTCCTCGCCCGTTTCAAATCTGCAGATTGAGCCTACATCGAAGACCGCAACAACTTCGCCACGGGATCCTTCCGCTTGACCCCCCAGCGTTCAGAAGCATCGTCCCGGGCAACTACCTTGCCCTTTTCTCGGGTGCAGGACGAGCCCTCCGAAGCTGGGAGATCGCTCGGAGCCGGCGTATCATCCACATTGTGTTGTGTAGTGGACAGCGGATCTAAAGGGGAGGGGTGAATAGATCTGTCCCTGTTTTCGTAATGGCACCCTCTAAATAGCTAGATAGAACAAATCGCAGTGGAATATAACTAGCTAATTGAAGGATACAATGATTTGCTTAGCAAGGTGATTACTAATATATCGATTAGAACCTAAGCATGCATCTAGCACAAAGCAATCGCACAAGCAAACCACAACACACGAGATTTTAAGGTGGTTCGGACTGAATCCCCAGTCCTACGTCCACCCCTCACCAAATCCGGTGAGGCTCCACTAGTGCCACGCACTAAACCGCAAATCGGAAAGACCACCGATTGCCTTCCTACTAACCACCTGGTAGGGACGTCAACAACGCAGATCAGACAACCTCCGATTGCCTTTCTACTAACCACCGGTAGGGACGATTCTCAGATTCAATTGTTTGTATGAAATGAAAAAGAGAACAAATATGAAATCACTCAAACAAGATATAGAGTATGCTCAAAGAAAAGAATCTTGTCTGAGTTGCAGAAGCTTGAATCGGATGCTTTGACGGTGTCTTCTTTCTTGCGGGATGATCTTCCTTGAACCTCTTCTAGTTGATGGAGAAGACGATGGATGTAGCTTCAATCTTCCTTTTGATCTTCTTGATTCGATGAAGAGGATGTAGAAGATGTAGGATGCAGCTTAGATCACCCTAGAGAGCCTTGATTCCTTCTTCTTCCTTGGAGGTTGAGATGGCTTCAGATCTGGACTTGAATGCCTTGGAATGGATGAAGAACTTCCTCCCGAAACACTGTTCACGGAGGTGCTACAGTACCTTGAAAGTGAGCTCCCTTGATCTCCCTTGAAGTCTTGAAGCATTAGGGTTTCCAACCCTCTTGTATTGGTTTTATAGACCTTGAATGGTCTATAGACAAGCCTCAGACCAGATCCACAATTTGTGGGTGTTTAAGTGACTTTTGGATTAAACAAATCCATGTTGAATGGTTCGAAGTTGGAAACAAAGTCAACATTGAAGGCTCGGGGCTGGCGGTCGACCTGCAGCTCCTGGCGGTCGACCGCTACTGTGAAACCAGCAAACAGGCGGTCCCTGGGATTTTTGGTCGACCGCCACTAGCTGGCGGTCGACCGCCAGCTGAAACACACATAGACTGGCGATCCCTGGCTGGGGCGGTCGACCGCCCCTATGCTAGCGGTCGACCGCCAGCTGGGCAGAACCCGGCTTGCCCGGGTCGGTCCGTTAAGTCTTGAACTCCGTCGTTCAACTCCATTAGCAGCCCCGTGCATGTTTGTGGCATCGCCCTTGATAGTATAGAAGGTATCAACAGAGTCTTTAACCTTGGATTCTCTTGGCTACACTTCTTTGTGCATTGACCTTGGATGAGTGACGAGCCGAATATGAAATGTCAACTTTTGCTTGTAAGAGAGATGAGATTTGCATCCTTGCTTGTGCGCGATCAATGAGCTTTCACTTTGGCCATTTCCACTTGATTCCTTATCTATTCATTGACATATTTGTCATGAATAAAACCATCCCGTATGTCAATCACATGAGAGTGGATGATATCAATGACTAATAGTGTTTAGCCATTATCAAAACCAAGAATACCACAGAACTCATATGACTATAGAAAGATGTCGAATGACCCAAGTGACCACAGAATTACTCAAATGACTTCAGGGACACAACACATTGATGACCTCCAGCTTGAATGACGGTGCCTCCTCCTCCTCAGCCACTCGCCGCAGATCTTCGCGAAGAAGAGCAAATTTAGAAGAGGACAACACTCGCTTGAAAGAGGATAAGTTCCTGATAACCTTACCCGTCGGCAACAGCAGTCGAGAAAGATACTCCTCGATGTTAGAAGGGGTCACCAACTCAGCAGTCCCCAGGCGCTCCCGCTGAAGGATAGCAGCATCCCTCTCCACCTCTGGAGAGACCTATGTTTGATTCGGAGGGATGTTCAGGTGAAAGTTGTGCGCCGTCGGGAAATCCCAGACCACATCGACCGCTGATGGACCCACCCAAAAATATTGGGTCTTCCACCCCTTGTGAGTGGAATCCTTCATAGAAAGAGACACACAACTCCTTGCCCGCCTCGCCTAAATGAAGAAGAAGCCCTTCCCAGCAAAAGGATTATTCTTCAACTCAAAAAAATAGTTGAAGAGATCCAGCGAGGTGCACACCCCTCTCTTGCCACAGAGGGAGATGAAGGAGAATAAGAGGGTGTAAGAGTTGGAGACCAACTGGAGAGGAGCTGCCGGTGGAACCGAAGCAACTCGGCAACAAAGGGACGGAGGGGCAGTCGAAAGCCGCACTTCCAGGCTAGGAGGAAAAAACAGAAGAGGCCAGAACGAGCGACCAGACTAGATTCATGAGGTACAGGTGAGAGGAACTTAAATCGCCATGGCAGCCCATACCGATTCCCCAGCCGCTTCACGTCCACCTCACCCAGCTCACTGCGAAGAGGTTCTGATGGCACCAAAAAAGTCCTCGAGGCCCGTTCTCCCTCACGGCTCTCGACTCCTGGATTTTGGTCCGCCGTGGAACAGACAGAAGAACTGGGAGAAGAAGGGGATGTTGAAGTTAGATGAAGGGCTCTATCACCACAGGATGTGGATCTAGAGGGGGGGTGAATAGATCAACTTGCTATTTAAAAATTTGGCCTAGAATCAAATGCGGAATTAGAAGAACACTAAACGAACACAGCCAATGCACCGAATGAAACACACAAGATCTGCTGAACAAGCAATCAAACACACGAGAGGCACATGGCTTTTAGGTGGTTCGGTCAATCCGACCTATGTCCACCCCACATTCAACTCGAATGTGGATTACTGCTGATACACAGCTTCAATCTGCTGGGCTCTACAGCTTGCCAACATCGGCTGGGGCTTACAGCTTATCCCGACTAGAGGAGCATCCTCTGCAACAGCTGAGCATCACAGCTTGCTCTGCTGGGCACTACAGCTTAGCCGACCAGAGGAACACCTCTGCAACCCGCTGCCTCACAGCTTGAAACCGCTGACTAACAGCTTGATAGAACAAGAGTTTTCAAAGAGAAAATAGCAAGACTGAAAACAAACAAAACACACAATCGAATGGAAGAAAAACCAAAAACGACTGTAGCTCAAAGTTGAGCAATATCAGCTCTGGTAACTGGACCAAGAGACTGATTCACAAGCTCTCACAATAACTCTCTCAACTCATCTCTTCTCTCTTTCTTCTTCTCTCCTTTTCTTCTTCTTCTCTGCTTTTCTTCTCTCACAGTGGATCTCGGTGGCTGCTGTTTCAGACTGGATGTATAGACTTCGCCAACTTCGATCAGCCTTTACAGAAGATGAAGACTGATATATATAACAGCAGCAGGTGGATAAGGGCGCGTGGCTTCCACGTTTTCCCGCCCAATGAATTCTCCAGATTCGAGGTGCTTCCATCCACGTGGCAGCATCTGGTCACCTCGTCCTCCTGGGATCACGAGCCATGTCAGCAATCTCAGTAGAGAATCCCTGTCAGACAGAGTATTGGATAATCAGATTAAATAACAACTCTGTATAGACTTATCAGAAGAACTGCGTTGTATAGACTTCATATAAGTGAAAGCTATGTACAGACTTGCTGTATGAAGCAACCGCTGTACAGACTTAGGTAATATGAAGACTATCAATGTATAGACTAAGTGAAGATCAATGCAATGTGTAGACTTCTTGAATGAGGATGCAATGTGTCGACTTCACAAATGAAGATGCAGTGTGTAGACTTCGATGAGAAGATACAATGTGTAGACTTCAGTGAGAAGATGCAATGTGTAGACTTCAGTGAGACTCAATTGATGACAGACGATGTATGGACTTCAGAACTGATGCATGATGTACATACTTCATGAGACTCGAATGAAGACAAGCGATGTATAGACTTTGGAAAACAGAAGCCTGTATAGACTTGGAAGATCAAGACGCTAAGGAAGACGGTCATTTTATAGACTTCGCCTGACACCGTCCAATGTACAGACTTTCTGTAACAGTCTGATGTACAGACTTCATGAAACTCTAGACACTGAATGTTGTACAGACTTAGCCCATGCAATGAGACGCTAAATGAGACGCTGAATGAGACGCTGGACTCTGTACAGACTTTGTAATCAATAGGCGATGTATAGACTTTGCCCAATGCCTGAGACGCTAACAAAGACGGATGATGTTCAGACTTGGTGAAAGACCGATGTACAGACTTTGCCCAAATGCATGAGACGCTAACTAAGACGGACGATGTTCAGACTTGGTGAAAGACCGATGTACAGACTTTGCCCAAATGCATGAGACGCTAACTAAGACGCTGGACTCTGTACAGACTTGAGCGATGTATGGGCTTAGCTTCGTGCAAGCTACAATCCAATGTATGGACTTTGAAGTTCAACTGGTGAGTGTACAGACTTCACCAATGAGACGCTCAATGTACAGACTTTGCCTTAGACTCTAAATGAGACGGACAGTGTATAGACTTAGCCAATGCACTGTGGATGTATGGACTTTGACGCCTGCATGCTATGCAATGTACACACTTGGTGACTTCGCATGTTGTGCAATGTGCAACCAGTGTATGGACTTGTCGTGCCTACACATGGCGTTGTACACACTTGCTGCCTGATGCTCATGTGCAAACTTTGATGCCCAACAGCGATGTACCTGATGTTAATGTGCAGACTTTGATGCCCAATCAGCGATGTATAGACTTTGAGTGTGTGTTCAGTGTGAGAACAAGATAAAATGCATATAACACACAGACAATCTGATAAAGTAATTTCATCAAAACATAAACAGTGTTGCCAATCAATCAAAAAAATGTGTTGTCATGTGAAGTAAAGTTACATGTCAACACCATCAACACAGAGGAGTCACAACAATCTCCCCCTTTTTGATGATGGCAACCCCCTATCATATAGAGTAGCAACATCCTGTCATATAGATGCAATTTTTGATGAAGGACATGATTTGTTATTCAGATTGTTATGCAGATGCATATAGATGCTATGAATGACATGCTGCATGCTACAAAATGTAAGCAACTCCCTGCTAACAAAAATTTCCCCCTTTGCCATACCATGATGCAGATGCATACACTCCCCCTGAATCAGAATTCTCCCCCTGAACTGAAGGAATATTCTCCCCCTTTGCCATCAACAAATAGGAGGGAAAGTGAGTGCAAGTGAAGGAAAAAGAAAGTTCAGCTGACTGGCATTCTTAGTAAGTAGTTCAGAAATTAAGCAGCTAAAGCACAGAACCTTCAGTCATATGAACTGAGAAATGGCTTAGAAATTGAAATTCTGGTTTAAAGGTTATAAAAATGAGAGTTCATGCACTACATTCATTGGATAAGGTAGATGTGCATGATAAAACAATAAACCAGAGTGATATTTACATGAGAGATTCAGTTTCAGAATATCTTACTTTCATAGACTCAGTAAAATGTGTTAAGAGAAATTATGTCATGTATTGAAATTAAACAATTGACATCCATGAAATTTCTTTGAAGGAACAGCATTTTTCAGTATTATTTCATTTAGGGCATTCAGGTACCAAAAGTCTTTTTGCGTAAGGGTATACGCTTATCAGACGCCAATACCTCTAGATACTCAACATGATGGACCATCTTGCCTATGATCAGATTCAGTAGAATTGATTGACACCTTTTTGTGTGAATGTACACGTTTATTAGACGCCAGTTACCCCCAAGTACTCAATGAAAATAACCTACTGTTTTGATCATTTTATACAGAGATAGCTGATACACCTCATGACATGAGTGGTGTCCACTTCTTTTATGGGTCACTCAGTTTCTTAGTGATTTACCAGTCATTGCTCTGTCAATGCTATTTTTCAAATGATTTTCAATGTTTTTTTAATATCTTTCTTAGCTGTCCTTTATTTGTTTCAGAATGACTTGTTTAAGGACAATACACATACCTAGCTTCTCTAACATGATTTCAGATGAGTTTTCAGATTTTAGATATAATTAGCTTTGTCTGACATGAAATAATATAAGGTTGAGAGCTTTATCAATTTTCAGCATCCTTATTTACTGATTGTAGTCTTTCAACTCTAAAGATTATACATTTTAAACCATTAAGTCACTCTTTAAGCAATTAAAGTTCTTATGAAGGAAGAAATCTGTTTTCTATTGCTTAATGTTAGAACTGACTAAAAGATTGCCATACTGTCAGACTCAATCATTCAGAGTCAAGGATTGAATAGACAGCGTCGACGCTGGGAGTTCAAGGCGTCTACGCATCAGTTGAAGAGGCAACAGTATAAGACACTGAGATAGTGTCAGTGTGTTGACTCCATGCTATTGCAGTGGCAACTCATCAGAATAAAGAGACAGAGATATTCACAGATCTAGTTCACTGCGTCAACGCCACATTATAGTAGCGTCGACGCAGCAGTTCACCTTGAAATTACTGACAAGACTCCCCCTGTCTATATGCATGTAATTTTTTGCAAAAGATGACAGATCAGATGATTTTTTTTCTTTGAAGTTCATGCTTACTCAGACTATCTTATTGTGCAGTATGACCCATGCAGAAATATAGACATATCATGCATCTAGACATATATATGCAATGATGATCATGAGTGCAAATAAAAATATGAGAGTCATGCATTATCATAAGTCTGTTGCACAATGTTTATTCAATCTATCAACAGCAAGTCCAAATCAGAAGTTTATTCAAAGCAGCTCAAAAATTTTATTCAAGTCAACAAAGAGTTCATTCATTATGCTGAAATTTACACAAGCCAAGTTCTCTTCTAAAAAATTTAAAATTTTCATTTCCAAGTGGCTTAGTAAAGATATCAGCAACTTGTTTGTCTGTTTCAATGAAGTCTAGTTCAATTTCCTTTTTGTTCACAGCATCTCTCAGAAAATGATGTTTTATTTCTATGTGCTTAGTCCTAGAATGGTGAACAGGATTTTTAGCAAGGCATATGGCACTAGTATTATCACATAAAATTGGAATACATTCCAGTTTTATCTGATAATCATCTAGTTGGTGCTTAATCCAAAGTACTTGGGCAGCACAATTACCTGCTGCAACATATTCAGCCTCAGCTGTAGACAAGGCTACAATGTGTTGCTTCTTAGATGCCCAAGATACTAGACAGCCACCAAGGAATTGACAGTAGCCACTAGTGCTTTTTCTATTTACTCGACACCCAGCATAATCAGCATCAGTGTAAGCTAGAAGCTCTAACTCACACCTAGCAGGATACCATAATCGTAGCTCTTGGGTGCCTAGCAGATATCTAAAAATCCTTTTCACTGCTTTAAAATGATTTTCTTTAGGACTGGCCTGAAACCTAGCACATAATCCTACAGCGAATTGAATATCAGGCCTAGATGCTGTTAAGTAGAGAAGGGATCCGATCATACCTCTGTATAACTTCTGGTCCAATGGGTTACCTTTAGTGTCTTCATCCAAGCTTGTAGAGGTACCCATTGGAGAAGCTATCTCTTTAAGGTTATCCATCTTGTATTTCTTGAGTATATCCCTTGTGTACTTGGACTGAGTGATAAACATTCCATCCTTTGTTTGTGTAACCTGCAGTCCAAGAAACAATTTGAGCTCACCCATTGAGCTCATTTCAAACTCATTAGTCATTGTTTTAGAAAATTCCTCACACAATTTGGGGTTAGTTGACCCAAAAATGATATCATCCACATAAATCTATACAATAAGAATTTCAGAATGACTCACCTTTGTAAACAAGGTCTGATCAACTACTCCTCTAGTGAAATTTTGATCAGTGAGGAACTTGTTCAACCTGTCGTACCAAGCTCTGGGAGATTGCTTAAGACCATAGAGAGCTTTATTTAATTTGTAAACATGATTAGGAAAATCTAGACATTCAAACCCAGGGGGCTGTCTAACATAGACATCCTCATTAATTTCCCCATTCAAGAATGCAGATTTTACATCTATCTGCTGGAGGATTATACCTAGGGAACATGCATAAGCTAATAAAATTCTAACAGCTTCTAATCTGGCTACAGGGGCAAAAGACTCTTCAAAGTCAATACCAAACTCCTGGTTGTACCCCTGAGCAACAAGTCTGGCTTTATTTTTAACAATATTCCCTAATTCATCAGATTTATTCCTAAAAATCCACCTAGTCCCTATGACTGTTCCATGAACAGGAGTTGGGACCAAGTGCCACACCTTGTTCATGTCGAACTGATTAAGCTCCTCATGCATGGCATTAATCCAATGCATATCCTTGAGGGCACAGTCAATGGACTTGGGTTCAATTTGAGAGACAAGAGCATATGCATTCAGTTCATGTTGAATTCTCAGGTGGCCTCTAGTCCTAGGGGGGTCATGCAGATTTCCAATTACATTATCTACAGGATGATCTTTAAGATATCTAATGTTAACAATTGAATTGTCATGTGTTTGATTTACCTCCCCCTGAACTGTAGGCTCCTCTTCATTAAGTTATGTATGTCCTTCTTCATCCTCGGATTTGTCTGCAGGATCTCCTTCCTTCAAGATTTCACCATTGTCTTCATTCCTGCATTGACCAACATTAGAATTTACCAAGGATTCATCAAAAACTATGTGTGGAGATTGTTCAACAGTTTTAGAGTTCAGATTGTACACTCTATATGCTCGGGTGTTTTTAGAATAACCAAGAAAGATTCTTGGTTCACCTTTAGGTTCAAATTTATCAAGGTCTCTTTTATCATTTATATGAATAAAATATTTGCAACCAAAAACCTTGAAATGAGCAATAGAAGGTTTCTTACCCTTTAAGATCTCATATGGTGTTTGCTGGGTAGAAGGTCTTACCATGACTCTGTTAATTACATAACAGGCAGTGTTCACTGCTTCAGCCCAAAATTTCCTTGGTAGACCACCTTCAACAAGAAGTGTACGACCCATCTCCACTAGGGTTCTGTTCCTTCTCTCCACAACCCCATTCTGCTCAGGTGTCCTTGGTGAGGAGTACCTATGGTTGATTCCATTTGACCTGCAGAGTTCATCAAACTGTGAGTTTTCAAACTCACCTCCATGATCAGTCAAAATGTTTTCAATTTTCTGATTTATTTTAACATAGAACTCCTGAAATTCTGAGAAGGCATCACTCTTATTAGATAAGAAATAAACCCAAGTATACCTAGAAAAGTCATCTACCATGACAAACCCATACCTCCTTCCTGATAAGCTGACAGATCTGGTTGGCCCAAAAAGATCCATGTGTATCAGCTCATAGGGTTTGGAAGACAGATTTTCAGTTCTAGACTTAAATGACTTTCTAGTTATCTTTGATTGAGTGCATGCATCACAGATTTTATTTTCTTTCTTGAAAGAAACTTCAGGAAGTCCTCTAACCATGCTATGCTTGTTTAGTTTATGCAAAATGGTATAACTAGCATGGCCTAACCTCGATGCCATAAAAATGCTAAATCTTCTCTATTGGCAGTAAGACATAGGTTAGAATGCTGAATATCATATAGATCTATCATATATGTCTTATTTATTCTTTTTCCAGAGAATTTTACAATTTCTGAATCAGGTTCAAAAACCTTGCAGCATTGAGAATCAAATAAAACCTTATGACCCTTATCACACAACTGGCTGATACTAAGTAAATTGTAAGCTAACCCTTCAACTAGCATAACATCATCAATGCAGCAGGTAGAACACTTATCTACCTTACCTGATCCAATGATCCTACCCTTTGTATTGCTTCCAAAGGTGACAAGGCCTCCTAGCTTTTTAGTTAGCATGCAAAACTTGGCCTTATCTCCTGTCATATGCTTGGAGCAGCCACTGTCCAAGTACCACAAGTTACTCTTTGCTGTCAGGCATACCTGCACACACAATTAGGGCAAAGAGTTTGGAACCCAATTCTGATTGGGCTCCAATGAAGATGAAAAGCAGTTAAAACAAGAAAGCAGATTTTTAGGAATCCACATTTGTTTGAAGCAGTTCTGTTCAGTGGAATTTCCAGATTTCTTTTTATTTTGCCTTTTCTTGTTTTTCTTGATTTTCTTTTTGTTTGCACCAATAGAGTTATTCACAGAATTGTTGTTATTGTGCCAATACTTCGGCCAGGTTGCATTCATAAAGTTTTGGCCATAGTAGTTCCTGGGCTGGCTGTGGAAATGTTGGTAATTCCTAGGCATCCAACTACCATACCCATTTTCCCAATTTCTAACATAGGGTCTGTAAAAGTGTGTAGGTTGATGAACATAGCCTGTATACATCCCTTGAGTTCTAGTCCACCCACGCCCATTAGGATAGATTGGCTGTGTGGGGTAGTAGGACTGAACTCTAAGTGGATTGAATTTGTTGGGCTGACTTCTGAAAATATTTTGTCTTCCCTGCACCCTTGACCCTGCTGACCTATTCATAGGTTTTGGTTGGGTCCTTTTCTGTGATGATGGTGGTGAAGACTTTTTGGCATTGACATGGGGTTTGTTTACCTGAACAGGCTGACCCCTAACCTTGGGTTGAGCACTAGAGCTAGGTTTGGAAGTCCCAATTCTACTAGGCTCACCTACTTTCTGTTTGGCCTTCTCCTCTGCATTGGGCTTTTTCAGATTCACATTTGTTTTCACAGCATTATTAGAATTCATCTTAATCAGAGGTCCTCTCTCCTTTTGTGCAACGAAGGAAATAGTTTTCATTCCAAAGCTCTTAGTTGCACTAGAATTGAATCCTAGGCCCTCTCTTCTGAAATTTACCTTTGACCCCAATAATGCATCTAAATTTTCAGATCCTTGGGTCATTTTCTCAATTGTTTTTTGCTTATCCTCATTATCTTTCTGAACTTCATCAATAGATTTTTTCAACTCATTATTCACATTGAGGACATCTTCATATTTTTTAGAAACAATTTTTATCTCATTTTCATAATTCTGAATTTTCAGTTTCCATGCATCAATTTCATTGTCTAGTCTCACATTTTCTTCCTTAGAGATTTTCAGTTCTTTATTGATTTCTTCAAATTCAGAACATGTGAGTTTCAGATTACTATTCTCAGTTTCTAAGCAGACAATTTTATCAGACAATGAAGAATCATTTTGCATGATTTTAATTTTTCTTCGTAGATGCCTGTTTTCTTTTCTGACCTCATCTACTCTATCAGTAAGTTCATCATAAGCAACCATCCAATCAGTAATAGTAAAATTTTCATAGCGAGAGGATACCTCATCAGATTCTTCCTCTCTATCTTCTGAGCTTGTTGCCATGAGACAGATTGGCTTCTCAGCTTCAACTTCACTGTCCGAAGTAACACTCAAAGATCCCTCATCCTCATCACTCCAGGTACTCACCATAGCTTTCCCTTTTCTGTTCTTCTTCTTGGACTTATCCTTGAGGTTCTGATTTGTCGGACATTCAGCTTTAAAGTGACCCGCCTTCCTGCATTGATAGCAAACATTAGTTTCAGCTTTCTTTACAGGGTTTGATTTATACCTTGTGTCTCGGCGGCCACGGTTGGGATTTCTTCGGCTGAATCTTCTTCCTTCCTTCTTGAGAAATCTCCGAAATTCCCTAGTAATCATGGCAATATCAGCATTTGCCACTTCTTCTTCAGACAAGCTCTCTTCAGTTGATGATCCGTTGGGGCTGGATCGACTGGATCTGCTAGCACCAGCCTTTAGAGCTATAGGCTTCCTCTTTCTGTCAGCCTCCTCTATCTTCGGCATATTCATCTCATAAGCCATTAGAGATCCGATCAGCTCATCTGCCTTAGTATTGTGCAGATCTCTTGACTCTTCCATAACTGTGGCCTTGGTGTGTCAACTTGGAGTCAAGGATCGCAAGATCTTCCTGACTACATCATACTCAGAATATTTTTTCCCGAAGCCTCTGAGACCATTTGTGATAATAGTCAGCCGAGCATACATTTCTTTGATCGTCTCATTAGGCTTCATCTTGAAAGCTTCGTATTCTGAGACCAGTAGATTAGTCTTAGTCTCTCTGACTTGTGAAGTCCCCTCATAGATGACTTCAAGTGCATCCCACATTTCCTTCGCTGAGGAGCAGGCAGATATTCAAGAGAACTCGGTGGGATGTAGAGAGCACTGGATTGCATTGATTGCACTCCAGTTGAGCATGGACCTTCTAATTTCTTCCTTGGTCCATACATCTTCATTTGGGGACAGCTCGAAAGGTCCCTTGCTAACCACCTTCCAAATTTCATAATCTTTAGCCCTCAAGAATACCAGCATACGGTGCTTCCAGTATGCGTAGTTGGTTCCATCGAAGTATGGGGGCTTGGATGTGGAGTGTCCTTCAGCTATCATCCCTCTTCCGTCCATCTGTGCTTATCCTCTTCGGGCGGTAAGTCCCTGTAGAAGAGTCTAGCTCTGATACCAAGTGTTGAAGTTAGATGGAGGGCTCTATCACCATAGGATGTGGATCTAGAGGGGGGGGTGAATAGATCAACTGGCTATTTAAAAATTAGGCCTAGAATCAAATGCGGAATTAGAAGAACACTAAACGAACACAGCCAATGCACCGAATGAAACACACAAGATCTGCTGAACAAGCAATCAAACACACGAGAGGCACAAGGCTTTTAGGTGGTTCGGTCAATCCGACCTACGTCCACCCCACATTCAACTCGAATGTGGATTACTGCTGATACACAGCTTCAATCTGCTGGGCTCTACAGCTTGCCATCAACGGCTGGGGCTTACAGCTTATCCCGACCAGAGGAGCATCCTCTGCAACAGCTGAGCATCACAGCTTGCTCTGCTGGGCACTACAGCTTAGCCGACCAGAGGAACACCTCTGCAACCCGCTGCCTCACAGCTTGAAACCGTTGACTAACAGCTTGATAGAACAAGAGTTTTCAAAGAGAAAATAGCAAGACTGAAAACAAACAAAACACACAATCGAATGGAAGAAAAACCAAAAACGACTGTAGCTCAAAGTTGAGCAATATCAGCTCTGGTAACTGGACCAAGAGACTGATTCACAAGCTCTCACAATAACTCTCTCAACTCATCTCTTTCTCTCTTTCTTCTTCTCTCCTTTTCTTCTTCTTCTTCTCTGCTTTTCTTCTCTCACAGTGGATCTCGATGGCTGCTATTTCAGACTGGATGTATAGACTTCGCCAACTTCGATCAGCCTTTACAGAAGATGAAGAGTGATATATATAACAGCAGCAGGTGGATAAGGGCACGTGGCTTCCACGTTTTCCTGCCCAAGGAATTCTCCAGATTCGAGGTGCTTCCATCCACGTGGCAGCATCTGATCACCTCGTCCTCCTAGGATCACGAGCCATGTCAGCAATCTCAGTAGAGAATCCCTGTCAGACAGAGTATCAGATGATCAGATTAAATAACAACTCTGTATAGACTTATCAGAAGAACTGCATTGTATAGACTTCATATAAGTGAAAGCTATGTACATACTTACTGTATGAAGCAACCGTTGTACAGACTTAGGTGATATGAAGACTATCAATGTATAGACTAAGTGAAGATCAATGCAATGTGTAGACTTCATGAATGAGGATGCAATGTGTCGACTTCACAAATGAAGATGCAGTGTGTAGACTTCGATGAGAAGATACAATGTGTAGACTTCAGTGAGAAGATGCAATGTGTAGACTTCAGTGAGACTCAATTGAAGACAGACGATGTATGGACTTCAGAACTGATGCACGATGTACATACTTCATGAGACTCGAATGAAGACAAGCGATGTATAGACTTTGGAAAATAGAAGCCTGTATAGACTTGGAAGATCAAGACGCTAAGGAAGACGGTCATTGTACAGACTTCACCTGACACCGTCCAATGTACAGACTTTCTGTAACAGTCTGATGTACAGACTTCATGAAACTCTAGACACTGAATGCTATACAGACTTAACCCATGCAATGAGACGCTAAATGAGACGCTGGACTCTGTACAGACTTTGTAATCAACAGGCGATGTATAGACTTTGCCCAATGCCTGAGATGCTAACAAAGACGGACGATGTTCAGACTTGGTGAAAGACCGATGTACAGACTTTGCCCAAATGCATGAGACGCTAACTAAGACGGATGATGTTCAGACTTGGTGAAAGACCGATGTACAGACTTTGCCCAAATGCATGAAATGCTAACTAAGACGCTGGACTCTGTACAGACTTGAGCGATGTATGGGCTTAGCTTCGTGCAAGCTACAGTCCAATGTATGGACTTTGAAGTTCAACTGGTGAGTGTACAGACTTCACCAATGAGACGCTCAATGTACAGACTTTGCCTTAGACTCTAAATGAGATGGACAGTGTATAGACTTAGCCAATGCACTGTGGATGTATGGACTTTGACGCCTGCATGCTATGCAATGTACACACTTGGTGACTTCGCATGTTGTGCAATGTGTAACTAGTGTATGGACTTGTCGTGCCTACACATGGCGTTGTACACACTTGCTGCCTGATGCTCATGTGCAAACTTTGATGCCCAACAGCGATGTACCTGATGCTAATGTGTAGACTTTGATGCCCAATCAGCGATGTATAGACTTTGAGTGTGTGTTCAGTGTGAAAACAAGATAAAATGCATATAACACACAGACAATTTGATAAAGTAATTTCATCAAAACATAAACAGTGTTGTCAATCAATCAAAATAATGTGTTGCCATGTGAAGTAAAGTTACATGTCAACACCATCAACACAGAGGAGTCACAACAGGGGAAAGCTCTGGATCAGCGGACTCCGGAGGAGAAGGAAGCTAACGAATCGCCGCCTCAGGATGCTCCCCTAGCTCCGATGGCCGCAACGATTCTCTGTTCTTCCAAGTTACTCTCATGGCACAGGAGCCCCCCCTCAAATATAAATTCAAAGAGAGGCAAAACCCTAAACCCCGGAGATGAAGGGACGAAAAAACGTGCAATGATTAAATCGGAGGCGGCGTGGCGATCCGATCTCCCGAGGAGGGGCCTTCTCTTATTTATCATAACGGGCATATTTTCAAGGTGAGCCGCGTCATGTGGCCCCTATCAAAAAAAGAGATCTATACCCAACCAGTGCCACAAAAAGTCCAGCCCAAACGCTACTCGTTCGAGCCTAATTTTGGCTCGAGAGTAAGAGGGGGACAAGTGGAGAGTGGAAATCTCATCGCCCATACGGAGAGGCCAAAAGAGGTCCAACCAGACCGAACGAGGCCCAACTCCTCGAAGTGGTAGCCCCCGGGCCCACTTAATATAAAGCCCAAAAACTCCCTCGGTACAAGCGCTTCCTAGGCGGCCTTCGGGTTGGGAAGTCCGAGCATCAGTTCGATCGGGAAAGCTCCCCCGGAGCCCCTTATTCCCTGTCCTGACCAAGCACTCATCGCTCGGGAGATCTCTCATGGGCCAGTGCCTATCGCTCGGGCTCATTGATGGAAGCTTATTGATCACGGCCGTTGCGACTCCCTTAATGGCAGGAAGCTCAAGAGGACAGGGGAAACCAAGAGTCCGTGTCACGCCCCGACGCAGAATATCCGGATTGGCAGTAGAAATAAGTAATAATAATAATAATAATAATAATAATAATAATAATAATAATAATAATAATAATATGTTGATTTCTAGACATGATATGTTAAAGCTAAAAGATCGCACATCACCATAAATAGAAACTGCTCCATTCATTAAATAACACATAACTAAACCATGTTCCAAACTACAATGATCTCACTTAACATAATCTTGACAACATCCACTTAACACTATTACATTGGCTAACTTCAAATTACAACTCTTCCAAAATACTCTTAAATACAAATAAACTCCACAACTAGAACTAGTTTCACAGGCTTCTATCAGTTTCACTCCACGGTCATCACTCTTGCCCGTCCCCATCAATTTGCGAGTCCTCACCTGAGCTACCTGAAAAGGGGAAAAACCACTAGGTGAGCGAACGCTCAGTAGGTAATAACATGCAAGTTTAAGTAATTAACCAATTAATTACATTAAAAGCGCGGAAAGAAATATTTATATAATGAAATGACACAAGTAGAAGAGGTACAAGATCAAGAATATAATGAAACTGGAAATTGGCCAACAAGCAAGATTTAACCAAGTCAAGATAATTTTCAAGCAAGCGATTATTGTCGTAGACATCACGCTAGTCATGCACTCGGTGCAATGCCTCACCATGTCATTCAAACTCCCCGGGGCACAAGTACTTTTCGGGCGCTCCTCCCAGGAACAGACTGGGCCCTTATGATGCGTTGGCATTGATTTGTTGGATCCAAGATCCCAAGTTATGTCTAGACATTAATCAAGTTTAATGGCCAAGATTCAAGTTATGGAACTTACCTAAAATTTCAAGGGTAAGTTGAAGTAGACATCATGTCTGGAAAGTTCAAGTTATCAAGAACCAATCCGGTCCTTGGATTCAACACTAAAAATCACGGAAATCACTTCTGGATGATAAGCGGTCAGAATAGGGCCGCTCAAGCAACGCACGGTCTAATCTAGACCGTTCAGGATAGAGATGGCTTAGCATCAGCCACACCGATGTCAAGGACACACGGTCCATGTAGGGCCGCTCAAAGAGTTTGGACGGTTGAAAATGGGCCGCTCAAGACTAGTAGAGCTGGAAGCCCAAGAACAAGATAAACGGTCCTTAAGGGGCCGTCCAACAGACAGACGGTCCAATAAGATTCGCGCTATAACATGGGCAGCTCTAATAGGTCCGTTCAACTTGATCAACTAGAAATCTACCCAAACGGGCTCCGGGCTGCCATAAGTGGGGCAGAACTGAACCAGGGTCCAGCCCACTCTCCACTGGTCAACCTAGGGCTTATTGGGTCGATCCAAACATAAATTTGGTCGAAGATAGATCAAGGTTAATCGACCAATGTAAGTGGCACTTGGTCAGGGATGTACGGTTCATTATGGGTCGCCCAATAAGATGAACGGTCCCTTTCGGGCCGCGTAATTCTCAGGGGGTCCAAGTCGAGCCGTGACTTACAATACGATAGTCCAAGCGATTCGATCACGTACACAGGTTCAGGTCTTGATGGTACAACCTGTCCGGCGTCCTAGTGGGAATCACATGCTCGCGGGGGCTTACGGAGGTCCCGTAATGAAGGTCCTAGTCTGACGGAAGGAATATCCGGCGGTGAGTCCCAAACATTACAAGGAAATGGGGCTAAGAAATCAGCAGAAACCAGTAATGCGGCCAGTCAATTCTACCGGAGTAGAATGACTATCAAACAATCCTAATAAAATTTCAATTAATAATGAATCATGATTAATATTAACATTGAAGAAGATGATCCAAGGTCAAGATGAATAAATCAGCAAGATTTATAATCATTTACTGTTATAATTTTCCAGAGTTTTTATGCATGTTGCTAACTTACATTTAACCACTAATATACTATCATAAATCATGCGAAAAAGATAACTTAATCAATTTTGTAAAGATGGACGGTCCAGTATGGACCTTTCATCCTCCTCGGCGGTCGCACGACAGGCCGTTTATCCCCCTCAGGTCAGAAGGCCTGCTGGAGATGAGCGGTCTGTAATGAGCCGCTGGGAGAGACGAACGGTCAATAACTGGCCGCCTGACAGAAGGGCGGTCTAGGTCCTGCCGCACTTCCCAAAACATAACACGAATCATAAAACATAAGCGGTCAGTAATATGCCGCCTAACCATGTTGGGCGGGCTATCGTGAGGCCGCGCAAGTCAGAAACAATCAAGCCCTCTTTCGCCCTGCCCGCCTCCGGCGAGTTGGCTAGGGTTACAATGAATTGCTAAATACGCATAGCATAGAGCACAATAATTAGGGCTTTTGGATTCAAAAGAAAGAGCACGAAAATTTTTACAATATAGCATGCTCGACTTAATCTTTAGTGCCTGCAATCCCTACTTAAACGAGATGAAACAAGTATAACCTTAGATATGACATGCTTCTACTAAACCCTAAAATTCTCGTAGGGTACTAAGTAACTTTTAGGGGTTTTGCATTCAATAGAAAGAGCACTCAATGCTGGTTCTAACCATATATAATACTTAAGGTTTGGCTTGCTATAACCTACCTTAAACGGAGGAAGAAGGAAGAAGAAGGGACGACGACACGCTAAGAACACCCCGCCGGTGATCACCGAAATCCACCCTTGTCCACGATCCTCGTCGGCCGCCACAGCACCCAAATGAAAATAGGGTTCCTGAGGGTCATTTTTATAGGTCACACAAGATCTAGAGTCTTCTATTCGAGGAGATAGAGTCCAATCAAGTTGGATGTGCGCGAACCGCGCGGATAGGGTTAGCCGCCACCTTCTCATCCAAAATTCACTTTCTAGGGTTTGGGTTTTGGGGAGAACTAAGGGGGGAAACGATTCTATCATCCTAACCTTTCATTTGGATCCGGTCTCAGCCTAAATGATCGGGTATTGGGCTAAATTTTACGTTTTAAGGTCCAATTAGATTAAGTGTGTATTTGGGCCTTAATCAATTAATTTGGCCTAATTACGAATTTTATTTGGGTCAGTCACATAAGACACTATTATTAAACATTTTATCCTCTACAAGATTCTAAATTTTCCAGATTTTTACGAAATGGTCAAAATTTAACCTATTCTATTTATTAAGGATTTCCTAATTAATTTTTTATAAATTTTCTAGAAATTTTTATTTGTTAATAAATCGGGATATTACACCCTCCCCAACTTCAAGGAATTTGGTCCTCCAAATTCACTGCACTTAACACGATGGGGAGTGGAGCTCACCTAGAACAAGTCGGGATACTATTTTCGCATGGTATCTTCTGACTCCCAAGTAGCTTCCTCGGTTCCACGCCGACTCCATTGCACTTTCACCATAGGTATGGACCTGTTTCTGAGTTGTTGCTGCTTACGATCCAGAATCTTAACATCTCTCTCTTCATAAGTCAGATATTCCTTTAACTCAAGTTCCGCATGCTGAATGACATGAGTGGGGTCATACACATACTTTCTCAACATCGACACATGGAAGACATTGTGTACTCCGGATAACTGAGGTGGTAGCGCCAAACGGTATGCAACCTCCTCAACTCTTTCCAAAATCTCGAATGGACTGACATACCTTGGACTCAGCTTACCTCGAATGCCAAATCTTTGAATCCCTCCCATGGGAGAAACCTTCAGAAACACATGTTCACCAGCCTGGAATTCCAAAGCTCTTCCTCTGTTGTCTGCATAACTCTTCTATCTTGATTGTGCTACTTATAATCGGTCTCTAATAATACAAATATTCTTTGTTGATTCAGAAATAAGATCTGGTCCCAGCCATTGCTTCTCACCAACCTCGTTCCAACATAATGGGGATCGACAGCTTCTTCCATACAAAGCTTCAAACGAAGTCATCTGAATGCTGGACTGATAACTATTGTTGTAAGCAAATTCTATCAAGGCCAAGTGATCACTCCAATTGCCTCCAAAATCAATCATGCAGGCTCTAAGCATATCCTCCACTATCTAGTTGGTTCTTTCCGTCTGTCCGTCTATTTGCAGATGAAAAGCAGTACTAAATTTCAGACGGGTTCCCAAAGATTCTTGCAAACCTTTCCAAAAATGTGAAGTAAATCTGGGGTTTCTGTCGGACACAATACTGACCGGAATACCATGGAGTCGCACAACTTCCTTCACGTACAAGGCTGCTAAAACATCAACAGTCCACTTAGATTTAATGGATAAGAAATGAGCCGACTTTGTCAATCTGTCAACGATAACCCATATTGCATCAAATCCGCTACGAGTCCTAGGTAGACCCATAATGAAATCCATGTCAATACTCTCCCACTTCCATTGAGGTATGTCCAATGGTTTCAACTTTCCTACAGGTCTGAAATGCTCAGCCTTAACTTGTTGGCACACCAAACATTTACTCATAAATTCTGCAATTTCCTTTTTCATACTCGGCCACCAGAAAGATCTCTTCAAATCCTTAAACATCTTTGTACCTCCCGGATGAGTGGTATATATGGATCTGTAAGCTTCCTCGAGGATCTTGTTCTTAACTTTGGCTATATCAGGTACACACATCCTTCTCTGAAATAACAATCTGTCATCATCGGCTATCATGAATTCGGGTCTGCTACCCAAATTCTCCTTGATTTCTATCAACTCTGGGTCATTATCTTGCAAGGACTTGATTTCTGCCAATAATTCTGGTTTAAGCTAAATCTGAGCAATCATAACTCGATCCTTGTCAACATTTATATCTAAACTGGTTAATTGCTCCAGCAATTTCTATTCTTGCAACATGAGGCTTGACAATTTAGCTATTAGCTTGCGACTTAAGGCATCCGCCACCATATTACCCTTCCCGGGATGATACTCTATGGAGAGGTCAAAATCCTTTAAATATTCTAACCATCTTCTCTGCCTCATATTGAGTTCTTTCTGAGAAAATAAATACTTCAAACTCTTGTGATCTGAAAATACTGTAAATGTCTCTCCATATAAGTAATGCCTCCATATCTTCAAGGCAAATACTACTGCTGCTAGCTCCAAATCATGGACATGATAATTCTCCTCATGCTTTCTCAATTGCCTAGAAGAATAAGCTATCACTTTCCCGTGCTGCATCAGTATGCAACCTAAACCAATTCCCGAAGCATCGGTGTACACCACGAAGCCTCCTTCTGCAGATGGTAAAGCTAAAACAGGGGCAGTCGTTAAACACTCCTTCAAAGTCTGGAAGCTTCTCTCACAAACCTCTGACCAGTCAAACTTATTCTCCTTGCGGGTTAATCTCGTTAAGGGTACTGCAATCTTGGAGAAATCCTTAATAAACCTTCGGTAATATCCTGCTAGGCCTAGAAAGCTTCTTACTTCTGTTACATTTGTAGGCCTATCCCAATTTTTCACTGCCTCTACCTTAGACGGATCCTCATAAATACCTTCTTTCGTAATGATATGCCCTAGAAAGGACACCTCCTGCAGCCAAAATTCACACTTGCTAAACTTGGCGTATAACTGATGGTCTCTCAATATTTGCAACGCCATCTTCAAATGCTCAGTATGTTCTTCCTTACTCTTGGAATAAATCAGAATGTCATCAATAAACACCACGGCCCATTGATCAAGATAGGGCCGGAATACATTGTTCATCAACTACATAAAAGTTGCAGGTGCATTCGTTGATCCAAAAGGCATCACAACAAATTCAAAATGCCCATACCTGCTACGAAAAGCCATCTTATAAATATCCTCTTCCTTAACCCGCAACTGGTGGTAGCTGGATCGAAGATCAATCTTAGAAAAATACTGAGCTCCTGCTATCTGATCAAATAATTCATCAAATGTCGGCACTGGATATTTATTCTTGATAGTCAGCTGGTTCAATTGCCGATAATCAATACACAACCTCATCGCGCCATCCTTCTTCCTGACAAATAATACTGGAGCTCCCTACGGGGATGTACTTGGATGAATAAACCCCTTCTCAAGTAATTCCATTAATTGCTGCTTTAATGCCCTCAGCTCCGCAGGAGACATACGGTAATGAGCTTTAGAAATAGGGGTCGCGCCAGGAATTAGATTAATAGAAAACACAACTTCCCTCTCTGGTGGAAGACTTGGCAATTCCTTAGAAAAACATCGGAAAATCTCGGACAACAGGAATGTTCTTAATCTTGATCTTCTTCTCAGGGGTTACATGAACAAAGGCTAGGTAAGCCTGACATCCTCTCCTGATCAACTTATCAGCTCGAAGGGCCGAAATAAGTGGCACAGACTTATGGTGCCTAACCCCTATAAAAGAAAGTTCAGGGTGTCTAGAAAAAGACACAGAGCTGGAACTACAATGAACATTGGCCTCATGTTTAGCCAACCAATCCGCTCCTAGAATTACATCATAATCTTTAATATCCATGCATACTAAATCAGCTGGCAAATTCTACTCATTAACCATAATCTTGCTAGAAGGATAAAAATATTTCATCATTGATCTAGAACCAATAGGAGTTGATGTCTCTAGTGGGGAATCCATCAAAACCAGCTTCACAGCTATCATCTTAGCAAAACTCCGAGAAACAAATGAATGAGTAGTACCGGTATCGAAAAGAACAAAAGCAGGCTTTCCATGAACAATGAGAGTACCTTCCACAAGTCCACCCTCCTCGGTGGTGCCTGCGTCATCCTTTGTAGGGCCTGGAGCTTGCCCTGTTGTTTCTTGCTGCCTTGAGGCTTAGTCGGGGTAGCTTGCTCGGATAAGAGATGACACTCCGGAATACGGTGGTCTCTACTCCCGCAACGTAAACATGCGCCCAGCTTGCGCCAGCACTCTTCCATCTTGTGACTAGGACGGTTACAATACTTGCATACGCCCTTAAATGGAACATTAGGGCCAGGCTTCTTGTCTTCATTCTTTGGCATTTTCCCTTTCCATGAACCCGACCCGCCATTGGGCCTTTTCTTGCTATTCTCAGGTTTAGCACTCCCGGAACCAGCAGATTGCTCCTTCTTGACATTCTTCCCACGGATTTTCTCCGTCATTTCCAAGGTATCTTCTAAAACTTGGGCTTTTCTTACCATCTCTGGGTAGGTCTGAATCTCTATCGGCGCCAACTTGTTAATATAATGCAACTTCAGCCCATTTAGAAAACGTTTCGCCTTCATCTTCTCTGTGGAAATCAAATGAGTAGCATAACGAGAGAGTCTAGAAAATTGAGCTTCATATTCCACCACAGATAAACTCCGCTGCTTCAGAGTAGCAAACTCAGCGGCTTTCTTCTCTTGGATTCTGTCGAAAAAGTACTTGCTATTGAAGAATTCTTCAAATTCCTTCCACGAAATTTTCCTATTATCGAGGGTTGCCTTTATTGACTCCCACCACGTCCTAGCATCACGTTCCAACTGGAAGGTTGTAAAAAGGACACGCTCCTGGTCGATGCATTACATCACCTCGAAAATCCTCTCCATCTCTTTGAGCCAGTGCTCGGCTTCATCGGGATCAGTTGAGCCTCCAAAACGTGGGGGATTCATCCCACGAAAATTCCTGTGTAGATTGCCGGTGCCATGATTCGCCGCTCCACCCTGGGCCACTTGCTATAAAGCCCGCGTAAGTCCTTGGGCCATCCGCTGCATGTCTCGCCATTGCGCACGCTCAGCTACCATCGGAACGTCCTGCACGAAAATAATTTATCTTAAGTTCATTTAGGAGAAAGAGTTTAGAGTTGATTATTGACTCGACCCAAGTCTCTACCCAAATTCTCACTACGTTTGGTCCTTTGACCCATAACAAGGGTATAGGTTCTACGACAAACACTTAGAATCCTAGAACTTAAATAACCTAGGAATATTAGAAACCTAGGCTCTGATACCACCTAACTGTCATGCCCCGACGTAGAATATCGGGACTGGCAGTAGAAATAAGTAATAATAATAATAATAATAATAATAATAATAATATGTTGATTTCTAGACATGATATGTTAAAGCTAAAAGATCGCACATCACCATAAATAAAAACTGCTCCATTCATTAAATAACACATAACTGAGCCATGTTTCAAACTACAATGATCTCACTTAACATAATCTTGACAACATCCACTTAACACTATTACATTGGCTAACTTCAAATTACAACTCTTCCAAAATACTCTTAAATACAAATAAACTCCACAACTAGAACTAGTTTCATAGGCTTCTATCAGTTTCACTCCACGGTCGTCACTCTTGTCCGTCCCCATCAGTTTGCGAGTCCTTACCTGAGCTACCTGAAAAGGGGAAAAACCACTAGGTGAGCGAACACTCAGTAGGTAATAACAGGTAAGTTTAAGTAATTAACCAATTAATTGCATTAAAAGCGCGGAAAGAAATATTTATATAACGAAATGACACAAGTAGAAGAGGTACAAGATCAAGAATATAATGAAACTGGAAATTGGCCAACAAGCAAGATTTAACCAAGTCAATATAATTTTCAAGCAAGCGATTATTGTCGTAGACATCACGCTAGTCATGCACTAGGTGCAATGCCTCACCATGTCATTCAAACTCCCCGAGGCACAAGTACTTTTCGGGCGCTCCTCCCAGGACCAGACCAGGCCCTTATGATGCGTTGGCATTGATTTGTTGGATCCAAGATCCCAAGTTATGTCTAGACATTAATCAAGTTTAATGGCCAAGATTCAAGTTATGGAACTTACCTGAAATTTCAAGGGTAAGTTGAAGTAGACATCATGTCTGGAAAGTTCAAGTTATCAGGAACTAGTCAGGTCCTTGGATTCAACACTAAAAATCATGGAAATCTTTTCTGGATGATAAGCGGTCAGAACAGGGACGCTCAAGCAACGCACGGTCTAATCTGGACCGTTCAGGATAGAGATGGCTCATCATCAACCACACCGAAGTCAAGGACACACGGTCCATGTAGGGCCACTCAAAGAGTTTGGACGGTTGAAAATGGGCCGCTCAAGACTAGTAGAGCTGGAAGCCCAAGAACAAGATAAACGGTCCTTACAGGGCCGTCCAACAGACAGACGGTCCAATAAGATCCGCGCTATAACATGGGCGGCTCTAATAGGTCCGTTCAACTTGATCAACTAGAAATCTACCCAAACGGGCTCCGGGCTGCCATAAGTGGGGCAGAACTGAACCAGGGTCCAGCCCACTCTCCACTGGTCAACCTAGGACTTATTGGGTCGATCCAAACATAAATTTGGTCGAAGATAGATCAAGGTTAATCGACCAATGTAAGTGGCACTTGGCCAGGGATGTACGGTTCATTATGGGCAGCTCAATAAGATGAACGGTCCCTTTCGGGCCGCGTAATTCTCAGGGGGTCCAAGTTGAGCCGTGACTTACAATACGATAGTCCAAGCGATTCGATCACGAACACAGGTTCGGGTCTTGATGGTACAACCTGCCCGGCATCCTAGTGGGAATCCCAGGCTCGCGGGGGTTACGGAGGTCCCGTAATGAAGGTCCTAGTCCGACGGAGGAATATCCGGCGGAGAGTCCCAAACATTACAAGGAAATGGGGCTAATAAATCAGCAGAAACCAATAATGCGGTCAGTCAATTCTACCGGAGTAGAATGACTGTCAAACAATCCTAATAAAATTTCAATTAATAATTAATCATGATTAATATTAACATTGAAGAAGATGATCCAAGGTCAAGATGAATAAATCAGCAAGATTTATAATCATTTACTGTTATAATTTTCTAGAGTTTTTATGCATGTTGCTAACTTACATTTAACCACTAATCTACTATCATAAATCATGCGGAAAAGATAACTTAATCAATTCTGTAAAGATGGACGGTCCAGTATGGACCTTTCATCCTCCTCGGCGGTCGCACGATAGGCCGTTTATCCCCCTCCGGTCAGAAGGCCTGCTGGAGATGAGCGGTCTGTAATGAGCCGCTGGGAGAGACGAACGGTCAATAACTGGCCGCCTGACAGAAGGGCGGTCTAGGTCCTGCCGCACTTCCCAGAAACATAACACGAATCATAAAACATAAGCGGTCAGTAATATGCCGCCTAACCATGTTGGGCGGTCTATCGTGAGGCCGCGCAAGTCAGAAACAATCAAGCCCTCTTTCGCCCTGCCCGCCTCCGACGATTTGGCTAGGGTTACAATGAATTGCTAAATACGCATAGCACAGAGCATAATAATTAGGGCTTTTGGATTCAAAAGAAAGAGCACGAAAAGTTTTACAATATAGCATGCTCGATTTAATCTTTAGTGCCTGTAATCCCTACTTAAACGAGATGAAACAAGTATAACCCTAGATATGACATGCTTCTACTAAACACTAAAATTCTCGAATGGGACTAAGTAACTTTTAGGGCTTTTGCATTCAATAGAAAGAGCACTCGATGCTGGTTCTAACCATATATAATACTTAAGGTTTGGCTTGCTATAACTTACCTTAAACGGAGGAAGAAGGAAAAAGAAGGGACGATGACACGCTAAGAACACCCCGCCGGTGATTGCCGGAATCCGCCCTTGTCCACGATCCCCGTCGGTCGTCACAGCACCCAAATGAAAATAGGGTTCCTGAGGGTCATTTTTATA
Source organism: Amorphophallus konjac (assembly GCA_022559845.1). Lineage (NCBI taxonomy): Eukaryota > Viridiplantae > Streptophyta > Magnoliopsida > Alismatales > Araceae > Amorphophallus > Amorphophallus konjac. Next base: position 107,081,948 of record CM040125.1, on the reverse strand, counting down.
CGTCACACAAGAGCTAGAGCCTTCTATTCGAGGAGATAGAGTCCAAACAAGTTGGACGTGCGCGAACCGCGCGGATAGGGTTAGCCGCCGCCTTCTTATCCAAAATTCACTTTCTAGGGTTAGGGTTTCGGGGACAACTAAGGGGGGAAACGATCCTATCATCCTAACTTTTCATTTGGATCCGGTCTCAGCCTAAATGATCGGGTATTGGGCTAAATTTTGCATTTTAAGGTTGTCATGCCCCGAGCCTTTATTATAGAGGAAGACTCGCTCGGGGAGCGCGAACAGCCGGCATGGTAAGCCTCTTGCAAGCAAGAATAACCAGAGCACAAGACAATCACACTATTAAATGCAATTGCATAGAATTTGAATCAAACTTCAACTTTACTTCATAATGCTCAATATTCAAGATACAATCACTAATTTGATTTTCATTCTACTAGGCTCAAGAAATAGGAAAATTACATTGACTCAATCTAGACATTATAGACTTCCTACGTCTTCGCTCATCTTTAATCGCTCTCGGATCCGCTACTTGAATAATCCGAATCCGAATCCGAACCCGACTCACTTTCATTTCCTGAAAAAGATTGGAAATAGGTAATGAACAAACTTACCTAGTAGGTATCTTCGCATCAACATGAAGGCACTATTAAAGTGATTAACATTTTTGCTCTAAATAAATAAGGTAAAATCATGCAATGCGATGATCATGCGATTAAATCAAAGTAACAAGACTATCATATAAGATGGAATGAGAACAAGAATGAACTAGTAAGAATAGGACAAGAACATGATATTGGCCTTTCATGAACAAGAATATATCGAGAATGTACTAGCAAGCCACATATTCCTCACTTTAGCATCTTATGCTTATGAGCAAGTGCTTCGTGAATTTTTGTGGAATATCAAGCAAGAATGTCATGTCGTGTCGTATCGTATCGTGGATCTTCACTTATTTATAGAAATAGTACTCCCAGCGCAATGCGAAACCAGTAGCATCATACCCCATGGTTTATAAAATAGTATGTTTCCGGCAATCAGCCGAGGGGACTAGCATAGAGCCCTTGAACACAATCAGTGCTCGATCGCATCTTCAGTTATAAATTAAGCTACTTCCACGCAGTATAACAGTAAAGTATGGCCAAGAATGTAATAAGTTCAATAATTCCATGATAACAATAATCAATGAATGAATGCTTTAATTTGAATATATGAGATCAAGAATGACATTTAAACTATGTTATGCTTATAGAATAAATCGGCAGCATAACAGTATATTTCCTTAACTTTCATCCATTACATTAAGTCTATTAAGCAATATGATAAGTTTTAGATCATCAAGGTTTGTCTAGAATCATTGAAATATCAACCCTTGGTCAAACCTTGGGTTAACATATACAATCTATGTAACGGTCGCTTACTGGGCCGTTACACTATGTAACGCGCCATTAATGGGCCGTTACAATGATCAGAGTCCAGAAAGATAAAAATAGACTCAAAGGAATGTGACGGTCTGGCACTGGACCGTTAAGTGAGCCTGGCGGTCCAGTTAAAGGCCGTTACATTTCAAGAATCAGAAACCATTTGATTTCCACACATAGGACTATGCGGAATTAGATGAATACTCAAGTCTTAATCTTTAGTTAGGGCTAAGAGATACATGATATGCATAGAACCAATAAAACATGAAATTGATGATCTAGCATGCATGAAATCTAATCAAAACAGAGGCTCTTAGTCCTATCAAGTTGTTTTTACCGTTCATGAGATAACCTACCTCTTACTTAGATTGTAGTTCCTGAATTTGGTTGAGAACCTTGCCCTAGTTCTTCTCTTCCTATTGTGACTTTTTCATCAACTTCCTTAGGTTCTAACTCCACGACCTCTTGACCTAAAGATGTAAAATTTGGAGGGGAGTTAGTCTAGAGTATTGTAAACAAATACTTTTAAAGAGTTTATCAGAGATAATGACTCCTTACCTTGCTTCTTTACGTCCAAAAAGTAAGGGTCGCACAGTTCAGAACTATGCCCTATTTATAGAGTTTAGACTAGGGTTTGAGGATTAGATCAAGTTTAGAGTCCTTATTTCATCAAATCCTAATCTCTAAGAGTCCTTAGCAATATTACAAGCATTCCCAAGTTGATCCTTAGTGGATAAGATCATCAAATTCTGATCTTTCTACTTGCTCTTTCTTTTACGGAACTAACAGTATGTAACAGTCGTCATCCCGTGCGTTAGAGATATGTGACGGTCTCACGATAGACTGTTACATATCTTGTTTCCAGAGATCAACATGCCTCAAACTCTTCAACTCACGGAGTACACATAGTGTAACGGTCTATCTCTCATGCGTTACAAGTATGTGACGGTCGGGCTGTAGACCGCTATATTCGTCGTGGACAGAGTTCAAATAAATTAAAACTCTTTTGATAATTATCCATTAACTTATCTTATTAAGTGATGTTTATCCTTAAAAATCCGAGAGTAGGCTTAAATACCTTCTAGAATATGGGCCAACTTAATGGGCCTGGTTTAAAAATCCTTTAGACTTTAATTAAGTGAGTTGGGTTAATTGATTAACACCATTTGGCCTTATATTGATTTATAACTTCAAATTAGTCCATTTAATTGCTAATAATGCCATAAAATTATCAAATAAATTCTGGGGCACTACACCCTCCCCCACTTAAAAGAATTTGGTCCCCAAATTCAATTCATGGATTGTGGAGAGTGTACTTACAGTGGAATAATTCTGGGAATCTTTTCCGCATAGCCGCTTCGGTTTCCCATGTTGCTTCATATGGCCATGTTTTCTTCCATTGGATCTTGACCATGGGAATAACTTTATTTCTTAATTGACGCACTTCCCGATCCAGAATCTTGATCGGTGTTTGCTCGTATGTCAAGTCTTTCTGAATCTCTATATTGTCATAAGTGATAATGTGGTCTGGATCATATACGTACTTTTTCACCATAGAGACGTGAAATATGTCATGAACTCCTGCTAACTGTGGAGGTAAGGCCAATCTATAAGCCACTTCACCGACCCTTTCAAGAATTTCAAATGGGCCAATGAACCTTGGAGTTAGCTTTCCTTTGATGCCAAATCTTCGAATACCACGACCTGGAGAAACCTTCAAATACACATCATCTCCTACCTGAAACTCCAAGTCACGTCTTCGATTGTCAGCATAAGACTTTTGCCTATCTTGTGCCATTTTCATTCTTTCCTGGCTGAGCTTTATTTTCTCTGTAGAATCTCTGATAAGGTCGGGGCCTAGAAATTACCTTTCCCCTATTTCATTCCAACATATTAGTGATCGATAACTTTTCCCATATAGAGCTTCAAAAGGTGCCATTTGTATGCTTGCTTGATAACTGTTGTTATATGCAAATTCTACCAGAGGCAAGTGATCATGCCAACTTCCTCCAAAATCAATGACACAAGCCTTGAGCATATCTTCTACTACCTAATTAGTCTTTTCTTTCTGACCATAAGTTTGTGGATGAAAAGCTGTGCTAAAATTCAATCTAGTCCCCAGTGAATGTTGTAAATTTTTCCAGAATTGTGACGTAAAACGTGGATCTCTATCTGATATAATAAATATAGGGATACCATGTAGTTTAACAATTTCTTTGATGTATAATACTGCTAGAATATCCACAGACCATCGACTTTTTAATGATATGAAATGTGCAGATTTAGTCAATCGGTCTATGATTACCCATATTCCATCATGTCCACCTCTTGTATTAGGTAATCCCATAATGAAATCCATTCCTATACATTCCCATTTCCATTCAGGAATATTTAAGGGATGTAATTTTCCTGCAGGTCTGAAATGTTCCGCCTTCACTTGTTGGCAAGTAAGACAGCGAGACACAAAGTCAGCTACTTCCCTCTTCATATTGGGCCACCAGAAGTTTCTTTTGAGATCTTGATACATCTTGGTACATCCTGGATGGATGGAGTACTTTGATTTATGTGCTTCTTCTAAGATCAATTTCTTCGTATCCTCATGATCCGGTATACACATTCGGCCCTTGAATAGTAATCTTCCATCATTAGAAATAGAAAAATCCGGTCTTTGTTCAATATTGGCCTTAATTTTAATAAAATTGGATCATCCTCTTGTAACTTGGCCAAATCCTCTATCAATGTAGGTTGAGCTCGGATATTAGCTATGAAGTAATCTTCTTCCTTAACGTCAACATCTAAATTCAACTAGGTAAATTGAGGAATAAGGTTATTCACACTAATCATGAGACTTGATAACATACCAATTGGTTTTCTGCTAACTGTATCTGCTACAGCATTCGCCTTGCCAGGATGATATTGAATAGCAAAATCAAAATCCTTGAGATGTTCTAACCACCTCCTTTGCCTCATATTAAGCTCTTTTTGAGAAAATAAATATTTCAAGCTCTTGTGGTCTGTGTAGATCGTGAACTTTTCTCCCTAAAGATAATGACGCCAAATTTTCAAGGCGAAAATAACGGCTGCTAATTCTAAATCATGTACAGGATAATTTTCTTCGTGACGTTTCAATTGTCTTGAAGAATAGCAAATCACCTTTCCATCTTGCATAAGGACACACCCTAAGCCAATTCCAGATGCATCCGTATATACTTCAAATCCAGCACCCTCTATTGGTAGCGACAAAACATGGGCTGTTGTAAGATGATTCTTAAGACTTTGAAAACTCTTTTCACAGTCCTTCAACCAGATAAAAGGATTTTCTTTTCTAGTAAGTCTAGTTAAAGGAATCGCGGTCTTTGAGAAGTCCTTTATGAATCTTCTATAATAACCTGCTAGACCCAAAAAGCTTCTGACTTCAGATATAGTCGTTGGTCGGCTCCAATCTCTGACAGCTTCTACCTTAAACGGATCCACAGTAATACCTTCTTTTGAAATGATGTGGCCTAGGAATGAGACTTCCTTGAGCCAGAATTCACACTTATTGAGTTTGGCATATAGCTTGTGTTCTCTAAGTGTTTGTAAAGCTATCCTTAGATGTTCTTCACGTTCTTCTTTTATCTTGGAGTATATCAGGATATCATCGATGAAGACGATGATGAATTGGTCTAAATATGGCTGGAAGACACAGTTCATAAGTTGCATGAATGCTGCTGGGGCATTAGTTAACCCAAACGGCATTACCACAAATTCAAAGTGGCATAACGACTTCGAAAAGCCGATTTATAAATATCCTCTTCTTTAATTCTAAGTTGATGGTAACCAGATCTGAGGTCAATCTTAGAAAAATATTCTGCTCCCGAAAGCTGATCGAAGAGCTCATCAATACGCGGCAATGGATATTTATTTTTGATTGTAAGCTGATTCAGTCGCCGGTAATCGATGCATAATCTGAGAGAACCATCCTTCTTCTTGACAAATAGAACAGGCGCACCCTAAGGGGATGTGCTAGTTCTAATGAAACCCTTGTCTAGACGTTCATGTAATTGCTTCTTTAATTCCTTAAGTTCAGTGGGGGACATCCTGTAAGGGGCTATAGAAATAGGTGCTGCACCTGGAATGAGTTCAATGGTAAAGTTTACTTCCCTCTCGGGCGGTAAACTACGTAGTTTGGATGGGAACACGTCAGTGAATTCATTTGCAATAGGAATATTTGCTAGGATAATTTCCTTAGGTTCGGTGACAATGACTGAAGCAAGAAAAACTTCACATCCTTTCGAGATAAGTTTACAGGCGTGAAGAGAAGATATAATGGTAGGATGCTTCTTGTATTTGATGCCAAGAAAAGAAAATCTTGGAAGACCGGGCTTTCGAAAAGATATAATTCTATTTCGGCAGTTGATGTAAGCATCATGGTCTACAAGCCAATCTACCCCTAAAATGGCATCATCACTTTTCATATCGAGGCATACTAAGTTTGCGGGGAGATTGTGTCCTTCTACTACCACCTCACAATTGGGATAATACTTGGTAAGCTTAGTTCCAGATCCTAAAGGTGTAGTAATAGCGAGATCTGAAGGTAGGGGAACTGATGCAGTTGGTAAGGTGTTCGTAAAAGTGGTGGAGATAAAAGAATGAGAAGCACCAGTATCGAATAGCACAAATGCAGGATGAGAACAAATTTGAAGAGTATCTTCCATGAGCCCTTCATTTTGATCCCCGGGCGCTTCTTCTTCATCTATAACTGCATTGAGGCGAGCCTGCCTCCTACGTCCTCCATTATTTGATTGTTCTTTCATAAGGGGGCAATCTGGCACACGATGCTCCCTACTCCCACAACGCAAACAAGCACCTAGGCGCTTCCAGTATTCTTTAGCCGAGTGGCCGAATTTCTCACAAAAGGTGCATGCCGCGGCGACTTGTTCCTTCTCATCCTTAACCTTCTTATTATTCTTTTGGGAACTTCCACCGTTCCTGTTCCTTGATCTTTTCTTGTTATCATGGTTTTTGTATGGTTCCGTGATGCTAAACTTCTCTTTCTTATAATGCCGATCTGAGCGCCGGCTAGATTCTTCTCTTTTTCCTTTTAACCTTTCAACCTTCTCTAAGGTCCTCTCGCATAAATACGCCCTTTGAACCATCTCCGCATAAGTGCGGATATTCTGTGTCCCCAGTTGCTGAATAAAACTGGGCCGTAACCCGTCCATAAATCGGTTCGCCTTTAATAGTTCCGTACTGATAAGGTGTGGTGCATATGGTGCTAGTCTTGAAAACTACAACTCATACTCTACAACTGACATCATTCCTTGACGAAGGGAGGCAAACTCCATAGCCTTCCTTTCCTTCACATGTTCGTAGAAATACTTGGCACGAAATAAAGTGAGAAAAGCATTCCATGTATGTGGCGCATCGGCTGGAGATGCCGGAATCGACTTCCACCAAGTACGGGCATCCTTATTTAATTGGAACGTTGCTAGATGGACTTTCTCCTGATCAGTGCATTGTATGACATCAAATATACGATTCATCTCATCGATCCAATTTTCTGCTTCGTCTGGATTGGAAGATCCATAGAAACGCGGAGGATTTAGACTCCAAAAATTACGATGAAGGTCACCAGCCCATGCCCCTGCACCACCTTGTGCTATAGTCTGCAATGCCTGGGTGAGGCCGGCAACATTTAGTTGCATACCGTCCCAATCTACACGACGAGCCATTCGGAAAATAGGGTACCTGAGAGAAAATAACAACTTGTTATTTCTCATGAAATTGGAATGAACAAAATAATTCTTAAAGCTAATTAATTATCTTATCCCGGGCTCTACCCAATCCTCACATGGGTGTGGAATTTCTTCCTTAGTTCATAGGTATGGGTCCTTAACCTTGGACTTATCCTATGACACGAATCCTTCCCTAAGTCCTGAGACTTAGGCTCTGATACCAACTTAACTGTCACGCCCCGAGCCTTTATTACAGCGGAAGACTCGCTCGGGGAGCGTAAACAGCTAGCATGGTAAGTCTCTTGCAAGCAAGAATAACCAGAGCGCAAGACAATCATACTATTAAATGCAATTGTACAGAATTTGAATCAAACTTCAACTTTACTTCATAATGCTTAATATTCAAGATACAATCACTAATTTGATTTTCATTCTACTAGACTCAAGAAATAGGAAAATTATATTGACTCAATCTAGACATTATAGACTTCCTAAGACTTCTCTCATCTTTAATCGCTCTCGGATCCGCTACTTGAATAATCCGAATCCGAACCCGACTCACTTTCATTTCCTAAAAAAGATTGGAAATAGGTAATCAGCACACTTGCCCAGTAGGTATCTTCGCATCAACATGAAGGCACTATTAAAGTAATTAACATTTTTGCTCTAAATAAATAAGGTAAAATCATGCAATGCGATGATCATGCGATTAAATCAAAGTAACAAGACTATCATATAAGATGGAATGAGAACAAGAATGAACTAGTAAGAATAGGACAAGAACATGATATTGGCCTTTCATGAACAAGAATATATCGAGAATGTACTAGCAAGTCACATATTCCTCACTTTAGCATCTTATGCTTATGAGCAAGTGCTTCGTGAATTTCTGTGGAATATCAAGCAAGAATGTCATGTCGTGTCGTATCGTATCGTGGATCTTCACTTATTTATAGAAATAGTACTCCCAGCACAATGCGACGCTAGTAGCATCATACCCCATGGTTTATAAAATAGTATGTTTCTGGCAATCAGCCGAGGGGACTAGCATAGAGCCCTTGAACACAATCAGTGCTCGATCGCATCTTCAGTTATAAAATAAGCTACTTCCACGCAGTATAACAGTAAAGTATGGCCAAGAATGTAATAAGTTCAATAATTCCATGATAACAATAATCAATGAATGAATGCTTTAATTTGAATATATGAGATCAAGAATGACATTTAAACTATGTTATGCTTATAGAATAAATCGGCAGCATAACGGTATATTTCCTTAACTTTCATCCATTACATTAAGTCTATTAAGCAATATGATAAGTTCTAGATCATCAAGGTTTGTCTAGAATCATTGAAATATCAACCCTTGGTCAAACCTTAGGTTAACATATACAATCTATGTAACGGTCGCTTACTGGGCCGTTACACAATGTAACACGCCATTAATGGGCCGTTACAATGATCAAAGTCCAGTAAGATAAAAATAGACTCAGAGGAATGTGACGGTCTGGCACTGGACCGTTAAGTGAGCCTGACGGTCCAGTTAAAGGCCGTTACATTTCAAGAATCAGAAACCATGATAGTGTATTCTAGTTATCGGGCTTTAATGCTACCAACAACTCGGCATACTAGTGGGAATCCCAGGCTCGCGGAGAATTACGGAGGCCTTGAAATAATGATTTCCTAGTCCATTAGAAGGAATATCCAATAGAGATGTCCTCATGTCCAAGATTGTGTTCCTATAGTGCAAAGTGTGAACTAATGACAACATACCGGAATATGTGCCATGTACTTATAGAATTGACTCTATTGACAGAGAGAGATAAGTATACTCAAATTTGAAAATCATGATGAAAACTCCGTCAATACAATATTTAAAAAGGCATGCTTTATAATACAAAACTATATACTTTGGCTTCATTAACATAACACAAGTAAAAGTAAGATAACAAACCATGCAATACCTATCATGAATAGTCAAATAACCCTAATGATCAGGATAGAACTTAGGTAACTAGGCTTAATAATAAGCAAAATTAGCAAGTTATATTCTATCTAGGGTTGACAGAGCATATACTATAACGGTCTGGAGATGGGGCGTCATAGTGAATGTGACGATTAAGATCCAACTGTTACATGAATGTAACGCGTCTGTCCAAGCACGTTAGAATCAACAGTGTAGTTCAAATATCACAGAGTTTGTAACGGTCTGTCGTAGGGCCGTTACATGAAAGTGACGGTCCTTCTGTGATGCGTTACAGTATCTACTAACAGAAACTAGATAAAACATAAAGGGATCGATTAAAATACCATGAATCCCTAGACATGATAACGTAGTGTAGGCCAACTACATGCATAGGTATAGATGAATTAGATGAATAGTCAAGTCTTAATCTTTAGTTAGGGCTAAGAGATACATGATATGCATAGAACCAATAAAACATGAAATTGATGATCTAGCATGCATGAAATCTAATCAAAACAGAGGCTCTTAGTCCTATTAAGTTGTTTTTGCCGTTCATGAGATAACCTACCTCTTACTTAGACTGTAGTTCCTGAATTTGGTTGAGAACCTTGCCCTAGTTCCTCTCTTCCTCTTGTGACTTTTCAGCAACTTCCTTAGGTTCTAACTCCACGACCTCTTGACCTAAAGATGTGAAATTTGGAGGGGAGTTAGTCTAGAGTATTGTAAACAAATACTTCTAAAGAATTTACCAGAGATAATGACTCCTTACCTTGCTTCTTTACGTCCAAAAAGCAAGGGTCGCACAGTTCAGAACTATGCCCTATTTATAGAGTTTAGACTAGGGTTTGAGGATTAGATCGAGTTTAGAGTCCTTATTTCATCAAATCCTAATCTCTAAGAGTCCTTAGCAATATTACAAGCCTTCCCAAGTTGATCCTTAGTGGATAAGATCATCAAATTCTAATCTTTCTACTTGTTCTTTCTTTTACGGAACTAACAGTATGTAACGGTCATCATCCCGTGCGTTAGAGATATGTGACAGTCTCATGATAGACCGTTACATATCTTGTATCCAGAGTTCAACATACCTCAAACTCTTCAACTCACGGAGTACACATAGTGTAACGGTCTATCTCCCATGCGTTACAAGCATGTGACGGTCGGGCTGTAGACCGTTATATTCGTCGTGGACAGAGTTCAAATAAATTAAAACTCTTTTGATAATTATCCATTAACTTATCTTATTAAGTGATGTTTATCCTTAAAAATTCGAGAGTAGGCTTAAATAACTTCTAGAATATGGGCCAACTTAATGGGCCTGGTTTAAAAACCCTTTAGACTTTAATTAAGTGAGTTGGGTTAATTGATTAACACCATTTGGCCTTATATTGATTTATAACTTCAAATTAGTCCATTTAATTGCTAATAATGCCATAAAATTATCAAATAAATTCGGGGGCACTACAAAGGTCCAATTAGATTAAGTGTGGATTTGGGCCTTAATCAATTAATTTGGCCGAATTCCGGATTTTATTAGGGTCAGTCATAGAAGACACTATTATTAAACATTTTATCCTCTACAAGATTCTGGATTTTCCAGATTTTTACGAAATGGTCAAATTTTAACTTATTCTATTTATTAAGGATTTTCTAATTACTTTTTTTATGAATTTTCTAGAAATTTTTATTTGTTAATAAATCTGGATATTACAGTCCGCGTGTTATAAAGGAGCCCGCATGAAGGACGTAACCCCCCCTGAGACTCCTCCGCCTATAGGGGTCAGTCGCACATATAGGCCACTATTTAAACTAGAAAAGCCCTACTACAGGAGGTAAGCAAGGCAAGAGCCAAAAACCCTGAGCAGGAACCACTTCACCTTTTGGTGGAGAGGAATCTCGTGCTCCCATCTTCCTCCTAGCTCTTTTTTTTTCTCAAAACATCTAATGGGTTGAAGGGAGAGTGCACCCCTTTCCAAAGGAAAGGAATGTTCTCACTCCACCCTCTCCCCACTAGATGAAATTTTATTTATAGAAAAAATGATGAGGTACATAAGGAGAAAGCCTCCCGAGTTACAGTGTAAGAAAGCAAAGAATACAATGTCTATGCTCGCCGAATACGGATATTCGGGATACAAGAGGCATCGGCCGTAACATATCATTTGGCCACTAATGGTAGCTCCCTTGTAGATAAGTACTCAGAGTTGTGGCCCATATCAGTAGCATGCTTTGCCAATGAATCCGCAAGTTGATTGGCTTCCCTATATATGTGGATAATGGGGCATTTACATGTAGTAAAAAGATCCAGCAAATGTCTCCACCATGGGAGAAGAGACCACGGTGGACTGCCATTACCTTTTAAAAGCTCAACCAAAGCCTTGGAATCTGTATATATTATCGAGAGAGGAATGTTATGGAGACATGCCAACCGAAGGCCATCAAGTAACACTCTCCCTTCGGCCACCATACTAGAACCTCGACCATAATAGTAGGAGAAGCCCAGCAGCAATTTACCTTGAGAGTCTCTAAAATAGCCTCCTCCTCCTGAGATCCCCGGATTTCCTTTGCTGGATCCATCAACATTTAGAGCAAAGGCCACTGTCGGAGCCTTCCAGCACACTATGGTGAATTGAAGAACCTTATAGAGGATGGAGAATCCCATATGATGAAGAGTCTGGAGGAAAGAAAGACTGATGTCCCGATTGAAAGTAACCTGCCTAAGAGTCTGGGTGACATCCTCTTGGATCTGAAGAGCAATCCGGGAGAAATTTGCTTTGCTACCCTTAAATCTATTTAAGCATCTCTGTTTCCAAATACCCCAGATGATCATCATCGTCAAGAGCAAATTAATAAATCCCTGTGGGCTGGTGATGACAGATTCAGTGATAATGGTTTGAAGCTGCCTACTGATGGAAGTAATCCTCAAGTGCGAGGCATTCATAAGAGGGCCAAATTTATTCCATAAGAAGGAAGCTAAATCACTTATAACAAATAGATGATCTAAATCTTCAATGGACTGAGAGACCAAACAACAATTACAACAGGAAGCCAACTAGATGCCACTGTTTTGAATCCTCTCATCGATAGGGATTGCATGATTTAGCAATTTCCAATAAAAGAGGAGGGCACGGGGAGGGAATTTTTGATGCCATAGCTTGGAAAGATGAGTACCAAAGGATTGCTTTTTAATGTGACTGTAAGTAGATTTAATATCAAATCTACCCGAGTGAGAAAAAGACCAGATAGGGATATCTTTTCCCTCTTGAGTAGTAAAGTTTTGGATTTCAGTTCTCAAATTACTATCCACAATCCTCTGCCATATTGGATGTTGATGATTGGCCAGAGCATCTCGCACCGAACAATTTCCAGATTGAGATACAAGCTGTTGAGGGAGGTAATCTGAAATAGACTTTCCTTTATACCAAGTATCTTTAATGAAGTTGGTATTATCACCATTGAAAACAATTTTTTGCATGCCAACCAATAAGATGGATCGGGCTTTAACAAAGTCCCGAAATTTAATACCAGCAGGGAAAGGAATTTTACAATCAGAGATATGGTGTCCATGAATATACTTCCTCCTGACAGAATTGGCCCATGGAGAGTTGCTATATAGAGAGGACCATAATTGTTTTACATATGAGCACAGCTGAATGTCCCGGAGACTGCGGATTCCCAATCCTCCCATAGACTGAGGATAGCAAATCTTATCCCAGGGGACGCAGTGTCTCCTGTGAGCTGATTTCAGGCCTTGCCATAGAAAATTAGCACAAGTTGTGTCCCGAAGGGTGGCAATCAAGAGGGCAGGGGTGAATTGATTGGCCGAATAAGAATTAATTACTTACTGAAAAGAAAACCACAAACTAGAAGGGGATCTAGTTAAGCAAACACTCAACCTTACCGGAACAAGATCTCTCTCACGAGTACTCGTAAATAAAAGTATGAGTGCTATGACGGAGATTTAGATCACTCAGCTACACGTGAGGCCCACTCGTTCTAAAGCATGAAGAACAAACCACAAAGGAGGCATAGGAATTTTTAGGTGGTTCGGGTACACAACCGTGTCCCCTACGTCCACCCCTCACACGTGAGGATTAATGCTCCACTATGAGGTGAGCCACACACACGATGTAACAACAGCCAACACACACACGGCAGCCTATCCTGGCCACCACACACACCCACACGCTCGTATCAATGATCACGAGCACACACACACATAAATGCGGTTCTATTAGTTCAAAGATTACAAAAAATATTCAAGCTCAATCATCATAGATTTGAGAAGATTAGAATAGATAAGATTTGCAGTGATTAGAGCTCCCCCTTTCTCTTCTTCGAATGTACTTGAACTCTTTTACAGGATGAAGACCGTTCTTGAAGGAGGATGATCGATTCTTGCACGGACACTTGTTGTATCTTGGATTTCTATGCAGCTTACAGCAGAGGAACGTTTGGAGACTTGAACCTTCATTCTTCCCTTCACATTCACGCTCAGAACGATGTGGAAGAAGCCCTGGAGTTGCTACCTGCGACCTGCACTCACAAGGGTTAGAAAGCAAAACACAAAATTTAGATCTCACTGCTTGATTGGGGTTTGTGACCCAAGGAGATGGTTTTATGCTTCCAGATCGGTCAAAGGACACCCTGGGGACCAGATCCACGAATCTAGGAGTGATTTGAGGCAGAGGGACCGGACTGGTTTGACATTTAGGCCGTGGACGTGAAAGTCCACAAACGCGGCTCCGCAGAGGTGTCGACACCAGGTGTCGACACCAAGGCCAGGGTCATAGCAGAAAATGGCCGGCCAAAGCAATCTACAGATGGTGTCAACACCAGGTGTCGACACCAGGACATGGCCTATAGCAGAAAATTGCTGGCCAGTACAAGAATGAGTGGGTGTCGACACTAGGTGTCGACACCAGCCTCCTGACAGAAGAAAAAATAAAACAGCAGAACATTGAGAAAATGGTGTCGACACCAAGTAGTTGTGAGCCCAAAAACGCCCAATGAACTAGAAATTTAGACATACAACCTCACCGGGGTACTGCCATTATAGGTTGGGTATTAGAGGTCCTTCCTTCCTGCGAGAACACCCCAAGAAAATTAAATTTATATTGGAATTCATAGTACATATCCACTCATGCATTTCTCATTAAGTAATGAACCTATAAATGATGAAAGAAGCTTACCCATGTGGCTTTTACCATGTTCTTACCTGTCGGATAGAAAGGCATATGTTTGTGAACTCCATTGACCATCCATGAGGAGTTTATGCACAAGTCAGCACATATATCGGAGTGCATATATTTATCAAACCGAACCACTTTGAAATGTGACCTTATGAAAGACTTACACTAGTAGCATTGTTTTCCTCAACCCACGGGTTTCCAAAAACCATTTCAAATGTTTCATAGGAGAATAGCATCACTCCAATAAGTTTGCAGTGGATCGGCAAGTCCAAGTGCTAAGATTTTACCAAATCCACATGACAATGAATTCAACACACAGTTATGTAGGATTTCTAATCTCAAACCAACAATGAATCATGAACATACCCATATCATAAACCATGAACTCATCGAAACAATCAAATTGAATCATTAAGCCATTGAGCAACATTGCATTTGACATCATCAAAACTCTTTGAGCCACACATCATAATCTTGGGAGCAACAATCTCCCCTTTTTGATGATGACAAAAGTGCTATGTGCTATTGTCCAAAAGAATGAGATAGATCAGCATGAAAGTGATAAAGGGATCAACAAGTAACCAAGATAACCTTATCAGAAATATGATTGAACATTCAAACATTGAACCACAAGCTTTCATATTAGTTGAACAGGATGGCAACAATATCAAAATAATTTCATAGCCATAAGAGCAAAACCATTAGAAGATAGGGGAATCAAAAAGTATCTGGACACTATAGCTAAGTATGCCATGCTATGAAATATCTAAGCAAGACTTTTAAACTTGATGCAAATACTCGAAAGCAAACTAAATGTATGTGAACAAACAAGCATGCAAAACACACATAATAAGCAACCTATTAGTAGCAGCATAGAGATACATATATCTCTCCCTTTGACATCAACAAAAATAAGGGGGAACCGGGGTACAAGTAGCATTGCCGACATGTCATAACAGGATTCATTCCAATCCGGATGAAGGTGGAGTAGGTGGACGGTGAATGTAATCAACTATGGTAGTGAACTGTGCAGTTTGAGCATCCATGGCAGTCTTTAGAGCTTCAAGGAAGGTATTGATAGACTGAAATTCATGTAGATACGTGGTGTGATGAAGCTTCAATTCCGCCACATCCTGAGTAAGACCATCAACCGTCTCCCTGAGGTGACCCACCTCACCACCGATAGTCTCCATCAAGAGTTTGAAACTAGATAAGTTAGGGGAGGCTGCATGAGTTCCGGAGGTGCCACCTTCTTCATGTTGAGCTTCGGCTTCCTCATCATCAGAAGCATCATCGGGATCCTTTTCAGGCACGGCTTTGAGTGTCTGAACTAGGCGGCCTTGAGCATTCCGTACATAACCCATGTTCTTGCAAACCGAGTTAACTATATAGATGTCAGCTTCCCGCAGTGTTTGACATGGCTCATATGTGAGTGAAATGTTAGCCGTACGAAAAATAGCAGTTAAGGCGGCGGCATACGGGAGTGTTCTACTATGATTTTGGGTACAACTTGTGATGTGATCAAGAATAACTGACAGAAAATTAATTGGCTCTTCTTGCAGCAAACCATATAATAGAAACATTTGTTGATCGGTGACCTTTTCTCTTCCTCCAGCCTTGGGAAGTAAAATTGTAGTAAGCATGTGATGGAGAATGGGCTGAAGAGGGGGAAAATGGTTAGCATTTAAGCCGCTAATGGACCTGTCCCCCATTGCTTCCCCTGTCATGATCTGATAAACCTCATGTTCGGCATGCATTGCATTCTCATATGTGTCACCATCATCAGGTAAATCAAAAGCACGTGCAAGAAACTTTCTGGAAAGAGTGATAATTTGGCCATTGACGACTGTAGTATACTTGCTCTTTCTAACAACCATGTTACCATAAAATTGGAGAACAAGTGAATGGTAGATCTTTCGATGAGCAGACATGAACGTACCCAAATTTCGCTGAGCTTCTATTAACGGTAACAGTTCGGGAAGAGCTCTATGTAGATATTGAAAATCAACAGCCCGTGGTAGAACAACTTTTCGATCCATCATTTTAAACTGTATGGGCATGGGCTTCTGCTTGAGGGTATTTTGTTCATCAGTTTTAGTCCGTACTTCCTTCTGTCTACGAAATTCTTCAACCTTTTCCTTGCCGGATGCATGCCTCTTTGGAGCCATTGGAACCAACTTTGAAGGGAGATGAAGGGAGCACGAAATAGATCGCTCTGTTCAACAAGGGATCCCTTACCTCAGCTGGATGGATTCTCCATGATACACCCACGTTCCAGGGGACGATGGCCGAAGGAGGCGGCCACGGATGCTCGGTAAGGGGAGGTCACGGGTGCTACGGTGATGTTCGCACGTTCTAGGGCTTGAAAGTGCTGTGTGCTTGCAAGAAGAGGGCATGGGGATGAAAGGAGGGTGGCATGGGTTGAGGAGGGGCACTAGGGCACTAATGGAATGGGGTTCGAATAGGTTCGAATAGGGTTCGAACCCCATAGACCGGTTCGTGAATGGGTCACGACCGGACGGTGTCGACACCAGGTGTCGACACCAGTTTTGCCAAGTTCTGCCTGCCAACAAAAATAAGAGAGCAGGGAGGGGTGTCTACACCAGGTGTCGACACCGCCCTCACTGCTATATAATAAGTGTTCAGGAGTGTGTTACAAGAAAAGATTTGAATTCCAAGGAACATGGCTTGAAACCCAAATGACTTAGGAATGAATATGAGCAATTCATGTGATAAAATGTTTGAGTTTGTCATTTTTGGGGAAGTTCACAAACATAAACAATCACATACACCAATGACTAATTCCAACCTTCCCGGACCTTGTGTCACTCGTTCCTTCATGTGGCTGTGCTTTATTTAACAAGGAATATGAGGACATAGAAAGCCAAGGAGTGCATTCTTTAGGTTTATACAAAGAAGCACACACCATGCATTGACATTCCACATCCAAGCAATTTACACATAATACACACATTAACATGATGCATATGCATGACCAAGGACAACTATGAATGCAAGTATCTTCTAGATAGGTGAAATAAATGCAAATGCATGAGATGAGACCAACTAATGCAAGACATACACTAACCTTCCAAACGACAAATGCCCAATTCTCTCCTAAAAGAAGTGAATTTATCTTCATTAAGAGGTTTAGTGAAAATGTCTGTAACTTGGTTATCAGTAACAACAAACTGAATTACGACATCACCCTTGCTAACATGATCACGCAGGAAATGGTGCCTAACTTCAATATGCTTAGTGCGAGAATGATGCACGGGATTTTTTGAAAGATTTATAGCAGAGGTGTTGTCACAAAGGATGGCTGTGTTTTTAAGTGTGATGCCAAAATCAATCAACTGTTGTTGTATCCAGAGCACTTGGGTAACACAACTATCTATGGCCACGTATGCGGCCTCGGTGGTTGATAATGCCACAGAGTTTTGTTTCTTGGAAGCCCATGAGACCAAGCAACCTCCAAGGAACTGGCAGTACCCACTTGTGCTCTTCCGGTCTATTTTGCAACCCGCGTAATCGGCATCGGAATAACCAACCAATTCAAGACATGAACTATGCGGAAACCATAAACCTAGTTCACAAGTGCCAGCAATATATCTAAAGATGCGTTTCACGGCCGACTCATGAGATTCTTTAGGATCCAATTGAAATCTTGCACATAAGCATACTGCATATTGAATGTCGGGCCTGCTGGCAATCAGATACAACAAAGATCCTATCATGCTTCTGAAAAGGGTTTGATTGACAGCTTTACCTTTCTCATCATGGTCGAGCTTTAATGATGTGGACATGGGAGTTGGTTGTCGCTTTGTTTCAGATAGTTTGAATTTCTTGAGCAGCTCCATAGCATATTTATTTAGGTTAATGAATAAACCATCAGTCGTTTGTGTCACCTGCAATCCCAAGAAGAAAGTTAGCATTCCCATAAGACTCATTTCAAACTCACTTTGCATTAATTTTACAAAGTTTTCACTAAGAGAATCCTTCATGGAGCCAAAGATGATATCATCCACATACACTTGAACGATTATAATTTCCTTACCATTCATTTGTGTAAAAAGAGTCTGATTGACATTACCTCGCTTGAATCCATTTTGAATGAGGAATTCACTTAACTGTTCATACCATGCACGGGGTGCTTGTTTCAGACCATAAAGAGCTTTGTCTAGCTTGTATACATGATCTGGATGCTCTGTATCCTCGAACCCCGGCGGTTGCTCCACGAACACGTCCTCCTAGATATAGCCATTTAAAAATGCACTTTTAACGTCCATTTAAAATAATTTAATGTTATTACAGCACGCAAATGCTAAAAGAATCCTCACAGCCTAAAGTCTTACTACTGGAGCAAATGACTCATCAAAGTCAATTCCTAGCTCCTGGCTATAACCTTTGGCTACAAGCCTCACCTTGTTCCTAGTTATCACCCCTTGATCGTTTATTTTGTTTCGAAAGATCCATTTGGTTCCGATCATAGAGTGGTCTCTAGGACGAGGCACAAGGAACCACACATTGTTCCTTTGGAACTGGTGTAGTTCTTCTTGCATAGCCATGATCCAGGAATCATCTTTTAAGGCATCTTCTAAAGAGTGAGGTTCAGATTGTGAGAGTAAAGCTATGTAATCCAGATTTTCAACTTCCCTGAATGAGGAACGCGTTCTTATTCCTTCTTCCACATTGCCGATGACAGCTTCCGGTGGATGGTCTTTGGCAAAGGTCCATTGCCTTGGTAGCTGCAGTTCAATCTGATTTTACTGATTTTCACCAGCATCTTATTGTTCTTCACTTTCTGATGTATTAACTTTCTCCAACAACTTTCCCGTATCATCATCTTCTGATTCTTCTTTCTGCAAGATAGACTTTTCATTAGTGTTCTTGGATGATGATTCATCAACTATGACATGGGGACTTTTCTCAACTACAAGAGTTCTCAAGTTATACACTTGATAGGCTCTTGAGCTAAGAGAGTATCCAAGAAATATCCCCTTGTCACTCTTGGGGTCAAACTTATCCAAGTCCACCTTACCGTTGTTATGGATGTAACAAGTGGAGCCAAAAGGTTTGAAGTAAGAAATATTCGGTTTCTTACCTCGATATAGCTCATAAGATGTTTTCTTTAACAAAGGCCTTACCATAGCTCGGTTGATTATGTAGCACGCAGTGTTCACGGCTTCAGCCCAGAAATACCTTGGTAAATTGTTCTCATTTAGCATAGTCCTGGCCATTTCAACTAGTGTCCTATTCTTCCTCCCAACTACCCCATTTTGCTCGGGGGTCCTTGGTGCGGAGAAGTTGTGCATATAGCCTTGAGCCCTGTAGAAATTATTGAACTCATGATTATCAAATTCCTTACCATGATCACTCCGCACGGTCTTGATGCAGCACCCTTTTTCATTTTGAACCATCCTGCAAAATGCTTCAAACTCCATCAAGGTATCACTTTTGTGAGAGAGAAAATACACCCAGCTATATCTTGAAAAGTCATCCATAATTACAAACCCATATAGCTTACCACCCAAGATATGTGTTCTGCTTGGTCCGAACAGATCGATATGAATCTATTCAAGGGGCCTAGAAGTGGTTACATCACTCTTACATTTGAAGGATGTTCTTGTCTATTTACCCATGCTGCATGCCCCACAGATTCCTTCATCGACAAGCTTCAACTTGGGTAAACCAACAACCAGATTTTTTCTGAACAACTTCAACATCACATTAAAACTTGCATGCCCAAGACGGCGATGCCAAAGCCATGCATCATCAGATCTTTTAGCAAATAAACACAGATTGTTAAGTGAAACATCATCTAGATCAATCATATAAATATTATTGTGTCTAAACCCTATGAACTTAATTTCATGAGAGTTTCTATCTACCACAGTGCAGTGAGTAGAATCAAAAGACACATTGCAACCTTTGTCACAGAGTTGACTAATGCTCAGGAGATTGTGATGCAAGCCTTTTACAAGCAAAACATTTTCAATGACTTGAGTTTGGTTCTTACCTATCTTACCTTCTCCGACAATTTTTCCTTTGTCTTTTCCCTCAAAAGTTACCACTCCACCATCCTTTTCTTGCAGGTCTACAAACATTTCCTTGTTTCCCGTCATATGTCTTGAACATCCGCTATCAAGGTACCATTTGTTCTTTTGACCTCCAAGGCAGACCTGCAAATTCAAAACAAATACTTATGGGGTTTTTGGTACCCAAGCAAGCTTGGGTCTATGATGGTTAGACAAAGGAGGCCTATATGACCTATTCACCATTCTTGCAAACTGTTCATCATCAAATCTCATGGTTTTGCAAACATACATATCATGACCTAATCTTCCACAATAAAAACATGTAATGACTTTGTTACCACGGCTTCTCCTCCTGTTTGCATTCATAAATGAGTTATGCATATGTGTGTTAGACAAGGAGGAAAATGAGCTTCTTGAAATCCAAGGAGTCATGTGTGTTTTGGATTGAAATGGTTTTCTCTTTTCAAAGATGTGTAGAGAACTTCCTTCATGAGGATCCACCCAAGTGTTCATAACTTGTTTCCCTTTTTCCAATGTAGCAAGAACATTTTTCAACTCATTTATCTCTAGCATCAAGGTTTCAATTTTCTGTTCAGCTATTTCCTTGGTTTGATTACATGCAATTCCTTCCAACCTTTCTTGTTCTAATTCCCTCTTCAAGTCTTCATGCATTTTGACAAAAGTGGTTTGATCTTCACTCATG
The DNA here is from genome assembly GCA_022559845.1 of Amorphophallus konjac. Taxonomy (NCBI): domain Eukaryota; kingdom Viridiplantae; phylum Streptophyta; class Magnoliopsida; order Alismatales; family Araceae; genus Amorphophallus; species Amorphophallus konjac. The sequence continues at coordinate 107,060,911 of CM040125.1, read as the reverse complement.
CATGAACTCTCTTCTTCAAACAATTCAGTTTTGGACATAAGAATTTCATTTTTATGTTTGAGATTCTCAATTTCAGATTTCAAGCCATTACAGTTTTCACAAGAATTTTCAGCATGCACAAATTGCTCCATCTTCTTTTTCAGAAGTTTATTTTCAGATTTCAATTTTTTTCATTTTCCATATAATGATTCATAAGCAATCTGCCATTGTTCACAAGTAAGAGATTCGGATTCAGAATCTACCTAATTTGAGTTGTCCTCGTCTGCCATGAAGCATAGATTCTTAACAAGCTCATCTAAGTCATCTTCATTCCCAGATCCTTCCTCATCCTCGTCGCTCCATGTGGCAACCATGGCTTTGGGTTTTTTGAATTTTTCTTTCTTGAAACTCTTCATCAAATCCAGGCACTCACCCCGCATGTGACTAGGTTTCTTGCATTCATAGTATATTACTTCATCCTTCCTGCTACTTTCATTTTTCTTAGGACCCTACCTTCTTGGTCCTTTTCTAAACAGACCACTGAACTTCTTGGTATTCTTAACAAATTTTCTTGCTCTTCTGGTGATCATAGCAACAAGCTCCTCATCTTCAGTGTTGGCCGTGGAGCCTTCCTAACTTTCATCATATTCTTGTGGGTTTACCTTCAATGCCAATGTTGTGCCTGGCTTCTTCTTTTTGTGATCCTCCTCGCTCCTTTTGATGTTAATCCCGTATGTCATCAAGGAGCCAACTAATTCATCCAAAGTCAAAGTGCTGAGATCCTTTGAATCTTCAATTACGGTGGCCTTTGTGTGCCACTATGGTGATAGAGATCTCAATACCTTTCTTACAAGATCTCAGTTTGAATACTCCTTCCCAAGAGCCTTCAAACAGTTTGTAATTTCCATTAGCCTCGCAAACATTTCAGAAATGGATTCTTCTGACTTCATCATAAACAACTCATAATCTCGGACCAATAGATTTGCTTTGGTCTCCTTCACTTCAGAGGTTCCTTCATAGATCAAGCGTAGCTTGTCCCACATTTCCTGTGCAGAGGAACACATAGAGATTCGTGAATATTCATTTGGATGAATAGCATATTGAATTATATTCATGGCCTTAAAGTTTGCTGCATAATTATTGATATGTTCATCATCCCAATCATCTTCATTGTCAGGCAACTTATAAGGACCTTTATTAATCACATTCCACACATCATACTCTTGAGCACGTAGGAAAACGTACATTCTATTTTTCCAATAAGTGTAGTTTGTACCATCTGTAGACACGCCATTCCTGACATCTCCTGAGAAAATCTCATATTATTATACGACGCCCCGCATTGGCTTTCGCATTTTGAATCGCTCAAGTGTTTCCTATTCTTGAGTCTTCTTCCGCCTTTTCGGCATCTGGAAATCATCTCGTTGCGGCATTCGGACGGCATCAACACCAATCAGACGCACCGGAAGGTTCCGAAACCAGGTAGGGTGCCTATCGGGGAGCTGCCGACACCTTTTCAGCGGACCCGGGGGGGTCTTATTGGAGGCGTCTAGTCTCCTGGACGCCTCCATTACTTTAATTTATTTCTTAAGACCAAAAATACATAAAAAAAATGATATATTAATGGAGGCGTCCAGGCCTCTGGACGCCTCCATGAAAACAAATATAAAAAATATAAAAATGCCAGCTTTGGCATAAAAACAAAACAAAAATAAAAAAAATATATTTTTTTGGAGGCGTCCAGGACCCTGGACGCCTCCATCAACTTGCCCACCGGGCCCCGTCCACCGACCGACGGTTTGTCGTGTGTGAAAAAAGCCAATTGTGGAAGCGTCCAGACAACTGGATGCGCCCATTTCTGAATCACGAGGCGCCGCTCACAAAACCACGCGTTGTGCCAAACCGCGTGCGGCTTTCGGTGGAGTTCAGTGGACCTTATTGAGGCGTCCGGGACCCTGGACGCCTCCACAAAAATATTCGAAAAAAAATGAATAAAATAGAATAAAATATTACTTCGGCCCGATGGAGGTGTCCAGGGTCCTGGACGCCTCCACCCTTCGGAGCCCTATAAATAGAGGCCCCCCCCCCCTCAGTTCTGAGGGAGCTTCTAAGAGATCCGATAGGCTGCCGGAGCCAGAGGCTACCGGAGTCATTTCTAACCTGTGGGGTCTTTTGTAAGTGGAGGTTCCGCCGGCTTCTCGGGTGCCCACGCTCACGAGAGGAAGGTCATCTTCATCCACCGCGCTTCCACATCGTCCCTACGCTGCCGGAGCTCCGCCGGATTTCACCATCGGCACATCTAATAAGCCAATCCTTTCCTTTTCTTCGTAGTTCTTTTGCATTCATCATCTCGCATCCTCTATCCCCCTTCATAAGGGCGCCTCTTCTTATATACTTATTGCATCCATCATCTCATTTTCCTCCTACTCGAGTCCGAGAGGGGTTTAAAACCACACCAACCAGGTGTGTGTCCTGCCGCGATTTTGTTATTTTCATCACAAGGGATTGATACTACACTACCATTTCCTAATTCTGTTTATCTACTATCTGTTGTTTTGCAAGGGTCACTAAAGAAAGCCCTCTCCGTCGGTCGGCCGAAGGGGGAGGAAGAAGCAACCCGCCATCTCCCGCTCTTGAGGTAGGCGTGATCACTTTCTTTATTTTGGGGTCTTTTGTCCCCTGGCGATCACATCATGTTCTCGAGGCCGCGGCGAGTCACTTCCCCAATGGCCATTTAAATTCCCGTTCTTATATTCTCTTTATATTCTGTTATATTCTTATCTGCTCATATTCTCGAGGCCGCGGCGAGTCACTTCCCCAATGGCTGTTTAAATTCTCGTTCTTATATTCTCTTTATATTCTGTTATATTCTTATCTGCTCATATTCTCGAGGCCACAACGAGTCACTTCCCGAATGGCCGTTTAAATTCCCGTTCTTATATTCTCTTTATATTTTGTTATATTCTTATCTATTCATATTCTCGAGGCCGCGGTGAGTCACTTCCCCAATGGCCGTTTAAATTCCCGTTCTTTATATTCTCCTTATATTCTGTTATATTCTTTTCTGCTCATATTCTCAAGGCCGCGGCGAGTCACTTCCCCAATGGCCGTTTCAATTCTTGCTATTTGATTTCTGCACCATTCCCGTCCCCCCGAGGCCGCGGCGAGTCACTTCCCGCTATGGCCGTTTAACCCCCATATCTTGCTATATTACATTTTTCCCGCTCACCCCGCCAGAGCAATCTCCCGTGGTGGTCCCTTCTCTTTTCTCTTATTTCTGTGTTGCAGCAAACAAAAGGAGCCCGCGCGCTCCGCGTCTTCTTCACTCCTCAAACCGCGTGACGTCGCTCACAGATTGGCGATCACGGTGGGACACTACTGCTTCCTTTTGGCTACCCTCGCAAGTTCGGCACCGTCCGTGCCTCTCCACCTTGGCGCCCTCGCGCGCCCCCATTGTGCTCACGGCAGCACTGTCAGTTGTGATTGGTTGGGTGTTTATTATATGTTTGTTATTTCTGTTATTTTCTTACTCTATATCTCTGTCAGCATTCCATTGCATACATCCATCCCTCTTTTATATCCTTTTTCATTTTTTCTAAGGATCACCCTTTCCCGGTGAAGGAAGGACTCTCCTTTTGAGAATTCCTCTCAACGGACTAGAATCTCCTCCACTGGGACCTCCATAAGTCCCCGACATCGAAGAATCTCCTCTTCGTTCACTGGGCTAGTTGTACCATTGAAGTTCCCCGGAGTTAGTCATCCCATTCGTGGTGAGACGAGAGACCCTAGCTGACACGGCGGTGAAACAAAAATAAACTAGGGTCCCTATTTTGTGTGAACTTCGGATCTCGCTAAAAACACAAAAAAATCATCAAAATCAAAACATGAAAAAAAGGCGTAAAGGCATTCACTTGTTTGATAATCTGTGCTACCTGTTTTCTAGTGTATGTTTTTGCGTTCTGGGAAAACTGTGAGCATGGCTCACGAGTCTTTTGAGGAGAACCACCCTAGTCGTGGTTTCTCAGCCGACCCGCGAGTCTATGCTATGGACTCGGGTCCTTCTCATGAGCCCTCGCATGAGGTGCAGGTTATTACCGAGGATACGTCCCCACCACAGGATATCTCTTCCTTACTGGGCATCCTCGCCAACACGGAGCTTACCTCTGAACAGCTCCGGGCCTTCCAGGCCATTCTGAAGGGGAAATCTGTTTCCCCCACTCCCCAGGAATCAACTCCGGCCATCGCACCTCTCCAAGTGTCCGTGCAGGCCATTCCATCTCCTTCATTAGCGCAAGCCATCCAGTCTCCCTTGCTTCAAGGACAAGCGAGTCAACAACCACCCTCATTCCAGTTCCCGTCACAATCTCAAACTCCCGTTGTTCCCCACATACCGCTTCAGCCGGGGCCGACTATCGGCGGTCCGGCAGCTCCCTCTCATTTGGGGTTCCCCCCTCAAGTCTCCGGGAGACAGTTTCTCCCCCAGTGGCAAGTACCACCTTCACCTCCAGAGGAGCTCGCCCAATCGCTCCTTAATAGGTTCAATCGCATGGACGAGCAGTTTCAAAATCTGAGAAGAATGGTGGATGTGAAAGCCACCCCGGAGGTTGCTTTGCCAATCCTTCCCGTCATTCATCTTCCTCCCTCCGAAATGCCCACGTACCGCAGATACAATGGTACCGGTAACCCCTTCATTCACCTCAAGGATTTCATGTATGAGTCCTCCTATTGGCAAAATGATTAGAGGTCCCTAGCATACCTCATTCGGAGATCATTGGATGGTCCCGCGCTAGAGTGGTTCTATTCTTTGGAGCCCCGCGAGGTCGAGAATTTTGAAATAGTCCAGAGAAGGTTCTTGCAGAAATATAGGGATAGGGTCGGTCCTTCACTCTCCATTACCGACCTAGTGGCCGAAAAGATGAAGCCCGACGAGGATTTTGTCCGCTATGCTGATAGATGGAGGTCTCTGGCGGAAAGAATAAGGGATACCCTCTCCGAGCCCGAACACATGAAGATGATTGTGTCTAATGCAACCCCACAGTTCAGACACGTCCTGGCCATGAATAAACTTACTACAATGGAGGAACCCTATGAAAGGGCCCGGTACATCCAAACCCAGTTAAAAGACTCCCCCATTATGAACATGTTTGAGTCACCGAAGCCCAAAGTGGTCAGAAAGATAGGCGCTGGTGTCCCGGGCGGAGCCACAAAAGGGGTCATGACAAATGAGCAAGTGGGTGCGGTCAACAATGCCAACTATGCAGTCAACCCAAGGCCTCCACAAATGCCCCGACTTCCCCTCCAACCAGGTCCTTTCCGTCTTCATCCTCCACCCCAAAATAATCCACCCCAGGATAATATGCCTCCATTACGTCAACCCCAGCAACAACAACCACAACCTCAGCAACAACAACCACTGCTTTAGTACAACCAAGTTCCACCCCCGGGGAATTATGGTCCCTAACAGCAACAAAGGAGGTCGGTCGGTCCCAAGAGAGCCTACTATCCACCGTTGCCAGAAAATATGGCGGATATTTTCAACGCCCTCATGGCCTCAAACATACTTGTGCTACCCAGGGAAAGGCCTGTGTGGCCCCCGAATGTTGATACCTCCAAATACTGCATCTACCACAGGCAGCCAGGACACACAGTAGATTACTGCTTCCATTTCAAAGATTACATCCACGATATGAATGATGAACATCAAATAGATTGGGATGAAATGAGACGATATGTCGCCGCTCTCAAGGTTAGGAGACCTCCTCATAGGCCACAACAGCAGTTACAATAGCAGCAGCAGCAGCAACCACAACAACAACAACAGCCTCAGTAGGCCCCACAACAACAGCCCAACATGGGCATAATCCAGAATCCATTACCGGAGCACCAACAGCCTAATCACCAGGTCAACCCCATCTCCTCCTTCCCGGAAGTCAGGAGAGAGCAGGTGTGGCATCCGGAAAGTACCTCTATTCTTTCTTCCTCCAACCCTATCGTCATGCAACCCCCTCGCCTTGCCCGGGTAGCACCTCTCTCTCATCAACCCGCGTCAGTATCGCCTTCACCATTTCCACTACCATTACGCCCTCTCATCCGCACCCCGATCTCCTATCAACCAACACCCTCCACTACGCCCTCATACCCTCTCATCTTCTCTCACTCCCCCACTTTACCATCCACCTCTACCACATTTACCCCTACGCCTTCTAAACCTCTTATCATCCGTCAACCATACATAACCCCGTCTTTCTCCACCATATCACCACTAATGCCTTCAAAACCACTCATTACCCATCACCCACCTCAAAATCATTGCCCGCTTCAAGCCCTACCCACTTCTACTTCGTCTCCACCTCCACCTTCCAGACCCCTTATCCTTCATAATCCATGTGATATCCCCTCTACCTCCACCATGCCTCCACCTAACAAACCCCTCATCAGAATCCCTGCTCCCATCATCACCCCTGCTTCAAGAACCATTCCTCCACCACTACCCCTCAAATCCATGTTAAAACCCACTGCTACCCCCATAGAGGTACAAAAGCCGCAGGCAATGGTGCTCCGGAGTGGAAGGATTTTCCACAGGGTTTTCCCCCACAACAGTCAGAATCCTGAGCAGTCTCAGCCAGAGAAGAACGATGGAGAACAACCAGAAAAATCTATCCCTGGGACACAGTATGATCTGTTGAAACACTTAGACAAGATGCCTGCTCAGATCTCCATCCTGGAACTGCTTCAAAGATCCACATCTCATCAGGCAGCCTTAATAGAGTATCTTCAAAAGGTCATGGTGAATGAGGACCTCCCTGTAGAAAAAATCTATACCGTCCTGACACCAACGGACACACAACCGGCCATCATGTTCCACAACTACGAGCTCGCTCCCAAGGAAGCTCGGAAATATGCATTGTGCATTTCAATAAAAATTAATGGGGTATCCATAAACCCGTGTCTTGTGGACACAGGTGCGTCCATAAATGTGATCTCCATGGACACCCTTCAGTTGTGTGGGGTCAACGAGGAACAAATAAGACCTTCCTCGATCACGGTCACGGCTTATGACAATAGCAAAAGGCCGCCGCAGGGGATGATTATTCTGAAGGCAGAACTAGGCCCCATGTCAATTCCCACGGAATTCCATGTCCTCGACATGCTTACATCGAAGCCATAGACGTTGTGCCTTCCACCAACCATCAGTGCCTGAAGTTTCTTTACAATGGGAGAATTATTAAAGTGGTCAGTACACCTGTCCTTCACACAGTGGATGCTATCAACACCTCTCTGCCCTCTGTTTGGCCGTCTCATCGGCCCATATTGTCACTACTGGACGTACGTGATTCATCTCACGTTCCACTAGCACCAAAGGAGCCGGTCAGGGCAACCGCAACATCATATCTCTTTTTTCACTCCAAAGGTTGGGAGATTATGAGAAACATCGGCTACCAACAGGGTAAAGGTCTGGGCGCACAGTTACAGGGTAGGCTCAAACCGCCAAAGGAAATTAGGCCGAACCGCAGGTTTGGCCTAGGCTTCAAAGGACCGTTCAAGGCGGATTGGAAGCCCCTCACATGGACTCTATCAAACCACTTCAACAGAGGGCCCGTTGTTCAGATGGGAGATTACCCACGAGAAGCATATGGGGGATCACATGCTGTATATTTGGCTGAAAAATGTCCGAGGATCACCAAAAGAGGCAAGATCAAAGATCCGGAATGCGAGTGGAACAAATGGTTCGACATACGGGACATTTCCGTTGCACTGGAAAGGATGTTCTCGTCTCCGCAGCTTGAAGGACCACCATTGATCTCCGGAATACCAGAGAATATTACCACTCTTGCCAAGGTTCCAAACTATCCTCGTCCTCGCCAGAAGGACCCTGTCATCGATGGATCTTCATCCGTCCTCAACATTGCCGTCGACGGCTCGTTAGCCGCCATCTTCTCCATCCACTCGTCTCAACCTTTGCTGATATTTTCTTCCTGGGCCAGACAGTTGTCTGATGATCTTCCCAGGTCCCCTTCCTTGCTTACATACCTACGCGGGCTTTTCAACCCGCGCCAGGTCTTCAACCATGATCTGCTCTATGAGCCTCGCAATCCTCTAGCCATAACCACTTTTCTCTCTCCTCTGATCTCTTTTCACTGTTTTGTCATCAAAAATGAAAACGAAAAAAAAACGTAAATTTTCAAACTCTCCAACAACACATCTTCGTTGAAGAAACCTCCTACATCTCCCACGGGTGCATCCCCCCTTGTGGACCACCCGTCCAAGGTCCGATGAGTGACCTTTTCTACCCCTCCTCTGAGGGGTCTTCTCCAGTACATTCTACACCATCCTCTTCGTCTTCCTCTTCTTCTGTAAATATTGTCAGTCAATCTAGGAATGATAGGTCAAGGGTGGTACCTAGGAAGAAATCCAAGGGTAGGTAGATCCCTTGTCGATTCCTTCTGGATTTACCCGCCAGATGTCAGGCCCTCCTTGCCATCCCCCAGTTGTTAGAAAATCCCATCCGGCTACCGAAAATAGAATGTGAGGGCGACTGTGCATTTGATGAAGGGTATGGAGTCTACGAGATCACGGATGAAGAATGCCCCACTGACGATGAGGATGAAGAATATGAGGATGCGGCGGGCGCATACGCTAGTGGAATAAAGAGATTCGACGAGCCATCAACCGCCGTAGAAGAATCCACCAAAGAAGTCAACTTGGGAACTGAGGAAGACCCTAGGATCATCCTCATAAGTGACAATCTACCACCCTCTGAAGAAAAGGCATTAATTGAAGTTCTTAAGGAATATAAGGACACACTTGCATGGAGCTACGAGGATATGCCGGGTCTGGATCTAACCCTGGTCGAACACCGTTTAACCTTAAAACCAGGGTCCGTCTCTGTAAAATAAAGGTTAAGGTGTTTCCACCCTCAAATGGCTTTGAAAATGAAAGAAGAGGTCAATAAGCTCCATAAAGCTAGGTTCATTAGAGTCGTTCTTTATCCTCAATGGGTGGCGAACATTGTCCCGGTCATGAAAAAAGATGGGAAAGTCAGGATTTGTATCGACTTCCGGGACCTTAACCGTGCGTGTCCAAAAGATGATTTTCCCTTACCTCACATGATGTGTTGATTGATAACACGGCAGGCTACGAAACCCTCTCATTCGTGGATGGATTTTCAGGATACAATCAAATTCGTTTGGCAGAAGAGGATCAAGAAAAGACGTCATTCACTACCCCTTGGGGAACATATTGTTACGTGGTCATGCCGTTCGGATTAAAGAATGCTGGAGCTACTTACCAAAGAGCGATGATGGCCATATTTCATGACATGATGCACATATATCTGGAAGTGTATGTGGATGACTTATTGGTGAAATCAAGGACCAGGATGGAACATCCAGAAGTTTTGGCAAAGGTCCTGCAGAGATCAAGGGAGTTCCAATTGAAAATGAACCCGAAAAAGTGTGTGTTTGGTGTGTCGTCGGGTAAATTGCTGGGGTTCATTGTGAGTAAAAGAGGGATCGAGATAGATCCCGACAAAGCTAAGGCCATCAGGGATATGCCGCCTCCCAAGAATTTGAGGGAAGTCCGAGGTTTAATCGGGAGGTTGTAGTTTATTCTGTTGGGTTAGATGGACGCAGTCTATCTCCACTAAATGTGGATCTAGAGGGGGGTGAATAGATCAACTTGCCTAATTTAAACTACTGTAAGTTCTAAAGCGGAATTTAGGCAAACATCAGTTAAGCTAAAGGAAGAATGCTAAGCAAAGGGTCGATCCATGAAAGCCATTCACCATATCTTATATCGAAAGCTAGACATAAGTATGAGCAATAGAATCAATGAAGCTAAGCAAAGGATACCAGCACACACAGTTCACAAGCAATCACACAAACACAATGCACACATGATTTTTAGGTGGTTCGGTCAACGACCTACGTCCTCCCCACACTCAACCGAGTATGGCTTCCTGCTGCGCAGCACAGCTTGCGTCCACTGGGCTTTACAGCTTGGCCAAACAATCCCCTGATACACAGCTTCGCTGGGCACTACAGCTTGCCGACCAGAGGATCTGATCCTCTGCAACCGCTGGGGAAATACAGCTTAACCCGTCCAGTGGAGACTACCACTGCAAGACCGCTGACGCACAGCTTGAAGAAACAATGTTCGGAAATGAAAGACAGAATCAAAATGAAAAAGCAAAATCCAAAAGCAATGTAGCTCTTAAAGAGCAAAGCTCAGCTCTGGTTTTGAACCACGAGACTGAGATACAAACTCTCTCACTCTCACTCTCGATCAGCTCTCTCTCAACTCAATCTATCTCGATCTCTTCCTCTCTCTTTTTCTCCTTCTTCTCTATTTCTTCTTCTTCTTCTCTGTATCTTCTTCTTCTTCTCTGTATCTTCTTCTTCTCTCTTTTCTTTCTGTGGATCGAAGGCTCACTGCTGTATAGACTTTCTCTTCTTTTATTTCGATCAGTCTTCTTCTGTGGAAAAAGGTTTGTTTATATAGCAGCAACAGCAGCAGGCGTGTGCTCTCCACGTTTCCCGCCCAGCAATTTGGACCACGTGGCAGCATCCAATGGAGTGTCAGTACACGTGTTCTCATCTGGATACCTTGTCCTTCTCGGATCACGAGCCAGGTACCTGGGATCACATGCCCCTCATTAGCTTCTTCAGTCCGATGTATAGAGTTCTCCGTTCACATGCTCAATGATAGCAATCTGACTTGCTGCGTCGACGCTGCTCAATCAATGGCGTTAACACAGTGAGGCATTCCAGTAAGCCATTAGGTTCATCTCTTTAGCTGCTGCGTCGACGCTGCTCAATTGTGGCGTTGACGCAGTGGAATAGCCTGCAAAGGTCTCTGCTTGCTTTAACTGCTGCGTCGACGCTGCTTGCTTGTGGCGTTGATGCAGTGGAAGATATCGTGAAGGCTTCGTCAACTGATGCGTGGACGCTTTAAGCTCCCAGCGTCGACCCTGTTCCCTTCAGCAACAAGAATGAAGTCATAAGATTTGAGTATGTACATTGCAGTGTATATACTTCGTTGTATAGACTTGTGAAGGCAGAATGCAACGTACAGACTTTACCCACTGTATGGACATCATGTAATGCAAACGAATGTGAAGACTTCAGTGTATAGACTTTAGAAGACGAGTGCAATGTATAGACTCCATGAGACTCTAGTGCAGACAGACGATGTATAGAGTTCTTAGTTCAGCCGTCAGTGTATAGACTTGTAAGTCTTGAAGCCAATGTATGGACTTGAGCAAGCTAAAGGGTTGTACAGACATCGAAGACAGGGGCCGATGTATAGACTTGCCAAACAGTCCAGTGTATATACTTTATGCAAGGAGGCCAATGTGTAGACTTGAAAAGCTGAGGCCAGTGTACAGACTTGCCACCGACTATTGTGTAGACTTGATCAGCATAAGACACAGTATAGACATCAACTCTGCACATCGAATGTATGGACTTCAAGTGTGAAGACCATTGTAGAGACTTTGGATTCGAAGACCAATGTGCGGACTTTGGATTTGAAGACCAATGTGCAGACTTTGGATTTGAAGACCAATGTCCAGACTTCAAGTAACACTGTGGATGTACAGACTTGATGGAGCGAAGCGATGTGTAGACTTGAAGCTCCTGATGGATGTATAGACTTCAAATATCAAGACGCTAAGGAAGACGGACAATGTACAGACTTCATGAAGCTCTAGACATTGAATGCTGTACAGACTTAGCCCAATGCCTGAGACGCTAACAAAGACGGACGATGTTCAGACTTGCTGACAGACTAATGTACAGACTTTGCTCAAATACATGAGACGCTAACTAAGACGCTGGACTCTGTACAGACTTTGAGCGATGTATGGGCTTCAAAGAAGTTGGTGATTCAATGTACAGACTCTGAGGTTCAAGGCCAACGGCTGTATAGACTTAGAATATTAAGACTGATGTACAGACTTCATGCGTTGACGCTGTACACACATCCAATGAAGTGCGTTGACGCTGTAACATGATGCATTGATGATGTACACACTTAACCAATTCAATTGAAATGCAGTGTGTAGACTTTATCCAAAATGGACGATGTATAGACTCAATCGACATGAGAGTTTCCAGTGTATAGACTCATGACAGTAAGAAATGCAGACAGCAGTATATTAAATGCAAAAAACACATAGTCAATCTGATAGAGCAATTTCATCAAATCAAAAGCAGTTGCCAATCAATCAAAACAATGGTGTTGCCAATGAAATAAAGCAAGTGTCAACATCATCAACATAGAGGGGTCACAACAATCTCCCCCTTTTTGATGATGGCAACCCTATATGAAGTAGAATAGCAACATCCTATCATATAGATATATGTTTGATGAAAGACATGATGTGTTATGCAGATTGACATGCAGATGCTATGAAGGCATGCAACTCACTGCCTCAAACTCTCCCTTGGAATGAATTCAGAATTGAATTCAGAATTTAGACAGATATGTATTCTCCCCCTAGACATCACATCCCCTAGACAATATTCTCCCCCTTTGCCATCAACAAAGAGGAGGGAAAAATTAAATACAATGGAGGAATCAAGAGAAGAACTGATTGGTATTCTGAACAGGTAGTTCATGAATAAGCATTCTAAAGCATAGAGTCTTCAGTCATATGAAATTAGAAACTGCTGTCAAAAAGAGTTCTGGTTTAAAGATGATAAAATTTGGAGTTCATGCACTACAAACAATAGATAAGTTCACTGTGCATGATAAAACATAAACTAGAATCATATTTGCATGAAAGATTCAGTTTCATAATATCTTACTTTCATAGTTTCATAAAAAATATTGAGAGAAATCAAGTCATGTATTGAAACTAAATAAATTGACACTCGTGAACTTTTCTTTTGAAGGAGCAGCATTATCAATATTAGATCATTTTGAGCATTTAGGTACCATAAGTCTTTCTGCGTAAGGGTATACGTTTATAAGACGCCAATACCCCTAGATACTCAACAAGATGGACCATTCTGCCTATGATCAAATTCAACAGAACTGAATTACACCTTTTTGTGTGAGGGTGCACGTTTATCAGATGCTAGTTACCCCCAGGTACTCAGTGAAACCAGCCTGCTGTTTTGAACATTTTAAACAGAGATAGCTGATACACTTCATGACATGAGTGTTGTCCACTTCTTTGATGGATCACTCAGTTTCTCAGTGATTTACCAGTCATTGCTCTGCCAATATTAATTTTCAAAGATTTTCAATATTTTTCAATATCTTTCTTAGCTGTCCTTTTTATGTTTCAGAAAGACTTGTTCAAGAACAATACACATACTTAACCTCTCTAACATGATTTCAGGTGAGTTTTCAGATTTCAGATATGATTAGCTTTGTCTAACATGAAATAAGAAAGAGGTTGAGAGTTTTATCAATTTTCAACTTACTTATATACTGATTGCAATCTTTAAACTCCAACCATTATAAGATTTAAACCATTACATCAGTCTTTGAACAATTCAAATTCTTATAAATGAAGAAGTCCATTTTCTACTGCTTAGAAATCAGAACTGACCAACAGATTGCCATAATGTCAGAGACAAGTATTCAGAGTTAAAGGTTGAATGACTTCAAGAAAGTTGAAATCACTCTGAATTTCTAGCAATACTCCCCTTGTCTATATGCATGCAACATTGCAAGAATCAATTGAGAGAGAGCTTATGCATAGGTCATGAATGAATGATATGCAAAGACATGCAAAGACTCGACAAGCTCCCCCTGAATATATGCAATACAGGACAGTTCTACATCCACATTCCCATCCACATGATTTATCCAAGCAATCAAAAACAAGTCCACATCAGAGATTTTATTCACAGCAATTAAACAATCATTCATCATGCTGAAATTTACATAAGCCAAGTTCTCTTCTAAGAAAGTTAAATTTTTCATTCCCAAGAGGCTTAGTAAAAATATCAGCAATTTGTTTTTCAGTTTCTATGAAATTCATTTCAATCTCCTTTTTATTTACAGCATCTCTAAGAAATGATGTTTTATTTCTATATGCTTAGTCCTAGAATGGTGAACAGGATTTTTAGCAAGGCATATAGCACTAGTATTATCACATAAAAGTGGAATGCATCCCAGATTTATCTTATAATCAGCCAGTTGGTGCTTAATCCAAAGTACTTGGGCTGCACAATTACATGCTGCAACATACTCAGCTTCAGCTGTGGATAATGCTACAGTGTGTTGCTTCTTAGATGCCCAAGACACTAGACAGCCACCAAGGAATTGACAGTAGCCACTGGTGCTTTTTCTATCAACTCGACACCCAGCATAGTCCGCATCAGTGTAGGCTAGAAGCTCTAACTCACACTAGCAGGATACCAGAGACCTAGTTCTTGGGTGCCTAGTAAGTACCTAAAAATCCTTTTCACAGCTTTAAAGTGAGTTTCTTTAGGACTGGCCTGAAATCTAGAGAATAAACACACAACAAATTGTATATCAGGCCTAGATGCTGTAAGGTAGAGAAGAGATCTGATCATACCTCTGTATAGCCTTTGGTCCACATGTTTACCTTTAGAATCTTCATCCAAGCTGGTTGATGCACCCATTGGAGTAGCTATTTCCTTGAGGTTGTCTATTTTGTACTTCTTCAATAAGTTCTTTACATACTTGGACTGAGAGATGAAGATGCCATCTTCTGTTTGTGTAACCTGCAGTCCAAGGAATAGTTTGAGCTCACCCATTGAGCTCATTTCAAATTCATCAGTCATTATTTGAGAGAATTCCTCACACAATTTGGGGTTAGTTGACCCAAACACAATGTCATCCACATAAATCTGAATGATAAGAATATCTGGATGGCTTACCTTGGTAAACAATGTTTGATCAACTATACCTCTTGTGAAGTTCTTGTCGCTGAGAAATTTGCTCAACCTGTTATACCAAGCTCTAGGAGCTTGCTTTAAACCATAGAGAGCTTTATTGAGCTTGTACACATGATTAGGGAAATCTAAACATTCAAACCCAGGAGGCTGTCTCACATAGACATCCTCATTAATTTCCCCATTTAGAAAAGCAGATTTCACATCCATCTGCTGAAGGTTTATTCCTAGGGAACATGCATAAGCCAATAAAATTCTTATTGCTTCTAACCTAGCTACAGGGGCAAAAGACTCTTCAAAGTCTATTCCAAATTCCTGATTGTACCCCTGAGCTACAAGTCTGGCTTTATTTTTAATAACATTCCCTGCTTCATCAGTTTTGTTTCTAAATACCCATTTAGTCTATGACTATTTCATGATCAGGAGGTGGAACCAAATGCCACACCTTATTCCTGTCAAACTGATTGAGCTCCTCATGCATGGCATTAATCCAATGCACATCTTGGAGAGCACAGTCAATGGACTTTGGTTCTATGTTTGATAAAAAAGCATAAGCATTCAGTTCATGTTGAATTCTTAAGTGGCCTCTAGTCCTAGGGGGGTCATGCAGATTTCCAATAACATTTTCTACAGGATGATCCTTGAGATATCTAATATTTGCAATTGGAGTATCATGAACTTGATTTACCTCCCCCTGAACTGTAGGCTCCTCTTCATTAAGCCATTTATGTTCTTCTTCATCCTCGGATTTGTCTGTAGGATCTCCTTCCTTCAGAATTTCACCATTATTTTCATTCCTGCATTGACCAACATTAGAATTTGCCAAGGATTCATCAAAAACTATGTGTGGTGATTCTTCAACAGTTTTAGAGTTCAAATTGTACACTCTGTATGCTCGGGTGTTTTCAGAATAGCCAAGAAAAATTCCTGGTTCTCCTTTAGGTTCAAATTTATCAAGGTCCTTTTTATCATTTATGTGAATGAAACATTTACAACCAAAAACTTTGAAGTGAGCAATAGAAGGTTTCTTACCTTTTAATATCATATATGGTGTTTGCTGGGTAGAAGGTCTTACCATGGCTCTGTTAATTACATAACATACAGTGTTCACTGCTTCAGTCCAAAATTTCCTTGGTAGACCACCTTCGACAAGGAGTGTACGACCCATTTCCACTAGGGTTCTGTTTCTTCTCTCCACAACTCAATTCTGCTCAGGTGTCCTTGGTGAGGAATACCTGTGGTTGATTCCATTTGACCTGCAGAATTCATCAAATTGTGAGTTTTCAAACTCACCTCCATGATCAGACAAAATATTTTCAATTTTCTGATTTGTTTTAACATAGAACTCCTGAAATTCTGAGAAAGCATCACTCTTATTAGATAAGAAATAAACCCAAGTATACCTAGAAAAGTCATCTACCATGACAAACCCATACCTCCTCCCTGATAGGCTGACAGATCTAGTTGGCCCAAAGAGGTCCATATGTATCAGCTCATAGGGTTTGGAAGATAGATTTTCAGTTCTAGACTTAAATGATTTTCTAGTTATCTTTGATTGAGTGCATGCATCACAGATTTTGTTTTCTTTCTTGAATGAGACTTCAGGAAGTCCTCTAACCATGCCATGCTTATTTAATTTGTGCAAAACAGTGTAGCTAGCATGACCTAACCTACGATGCCATAAAAATGCTATGCCTTCTCTACTGGCAGTAAGGCAAAGGTTAGTGTGTTGAATTTCATCTAAATTTATCATGTAAGTATTATTTATTCTTTTTCCAGAGAATTTGACAATATCATAATCAGGTTCAAAAACCTTGCAGCATTGAGAATTAAATAGAACATTGTAACCTTTATCACATAACTGGCGGATGCTAAGTAGATTATAGGCTAACCCTTCAACCAGCATAACATCATCAATGCAGCAGGTAGAACACTTACCTACCTTACCTGATCCGATAATCCTACCCTTTGTGTTGCTTCCAAAGGTGACAAGGCCTTCTACTTTCTCAGTCAGTATGTAAAATTTGGCCTTATCTCCTGTCATATGCCTGGAGCAGCCGCTATCCATGTACCACAAGTTGTTCTTGGCTGCCAGGCATACCTGCATACACAATTAGGTAGAGAAGTTTGAAACCCAAGACTGATTGGGCTCCAATGTAGATGAACTAGAAGCAAAGTAGGAAAGCATATGTTTCGGAATCCACATTTGTTTAAATGAATTTTGTTCAGTGGATCCTACAGATTTTCTTTTGTTGTTGTTCCTTTTCTTTTTATTGTTCTTTTTCTTATTGGCAACAACATGATTATTGATAGTATTTGTTATTTTTGTGCCAATGCCTTGGCTAGGGTGTGTTCACAAAGTTTTGGCCATAGTAGTTCCTGTGCTGGCTATAGAAATATTGGTTTCTAGATGTCCAGTAACCATACCCATTGACCCAATTTCCACTGTAAGGTCTTTGATTTTGAGCACCCTGGTATGCAAGACCTGTAAACCTACCCTGAGTTCTAGACCACTTTGACCTATTAAAGTAGGTTGGCTGTGCATTGTAGTGGGTCTGAGCTCTGGGTTGATAAAAATAATTGGGTTGACTCCTAGCAGCACCCTGTCTCCCTTGTACTTTGGACCCTGCTGACCTATACACAGGTTTGTATTGGGTCTTCTTAAGAGGTGGAGGTGTTGGTGGAGACTGGGTTACCTTGACCTGGGGTTTACCGGACTGTGTAGGTTGACCCCTAACCTGAGTCTGAGCCCTAAGATTCTGCTTAGATGTGCCAGCTCTACTAGGCTCACTGAGTTTTTGTTTACCCTTCTCCTCAGCACTGGTCTTTTTCAGATTAGCAGTTTTGTTCATTAAATTTGTTGAGTTCATGCTAATTAGAGGTCTCTTTTCCTTTTGAGCAACAAATGAAATTATTTTCATCCCGAATGATTTTGTTGCACTAGAATTAAATCCTAGGCCCTCTTTTCTGAAATTAACCTTTGACCCTAACAAAACATTTAAGTTATCTGTTCCTTGAGTCATTTTCTCAATGGTTTTCATTTTATCCTCATTGTCTTTCTGAAGTTCATCAATAGCCTTTTTCAGCTCATTGTTGACATTGAGGACAGCTTCATATTTTTCAGAGATGATTTTTACTTCACTTTCACATTTTTGAATCTACAGCTTCCATTCATCAATTTCATTTTCAAGCCTTAGATTCTCTTCCTTAGAAGCTTTTAACTCATTTTTGATTTCAACTTCTTCAGAGCATGTGAGTTTCAATTCATCAATCTCAGATTCCAAACATGCAATTTTATCAGTTAGTGTTTTATCATTTTGCATGGAATTGATTTTTCTTCTAAGATGCCTATTCTCTTTTCTAATATCATCAGCTCTATCAGCTATGTCATGATAAGCATCTACCCAATCAGCAATTGTGAAGTTTTCAAATCTAGTGATTACCTCATTTGTGTCCTCCTCTCTATCTTCGGAGCTTGTTGCCATAAGGCAAATGGGCTGTTCAGATTCGGCTTCACTATCTGAGCTGCTGCTGAAAGAGCCTTCATCTTCATCACTCCATGTGGTGATCATAGCTCTTCCCTTCTTGTTTTTCTTCTTTGACCTGTCCTTATGTTTCTGATTGTCTGGACAGTCAATTTTCAGATGCCCTGGTTTCCTACATTGATAACAGACATTAGTTTCATTTTTCTTTGCAGGTTTAGATTTATACCTTTTATCCTTTCGGCCACCACTATATTTCTTCTGGCCGAACCGTCCTACTCCCTTTCTGAGAAATCGCCTGAACTCTCTAGTCATCATGGCTATCTCAGATCGAGTCACATCTTCTTCTTCATTTCGGCTCTCCTCTGATGATGAAGAGCTGCTGGAGCTGGGTTTTATTGATTTGCTGGAACTAGCCTTTAGCGCTATCGGCTTCTTCTTCCGCTCGGCTTCATCTGTCCTTGGCATGTTTATCTCATATGCCATTAATGAGCCAATCAGCTCATCAGCTTTAGTATTACGCAAGTCCCTTGACTCCTCCATCACTGTTGCTTTGGTGTGCCAAATGGGAGTCAGGGAGCGCAGAATTTTCCTCACTACATCATACTCTGCCTGAGGTTTCCCAAAACCTCTGAGGCCATTGGTTATGACAGTCAGCCGAGCGTACATTTCGCTGATGGACTCGTTCTGCTTCATCTTGAAGGCTTCATACTTAGATACAAGAAGATTGGCCTTCTGCTCTCTTACTTGTGATGTACCTTCATGAATTACTTCCAGCGCATCCCACATCTCCTTAGTTGATTTGCAAGCAGACACACGGGAGAATTCTATAGGATGCAGAGCGCACTGGATAGCATTAATAGCACTCCAATTCAGCGTGGACCTTCTGATCTCTTCCTTGGTCCATACATCTTCATTCGGGGATAGCTCATAAGGTCCCTTGTTGACAATCTTCCAAATCTCATAATCCTTAGCCCTGAGGAACACTTGCATACGATTCTTTCAGTATGCGTAGTTTGATCCATCAAAGAATGGGGGCTTCGTTGTTGAGTGACCTTCTGCAGTCATCCCTCGAGCATCCATCTCTGCCTATTCTCTTCGGGCGATGAGTCCCTGTAGAAGAGTTAGTCTCTGATACCAAGTGTTGGGTTAGATGGACGCAGTCTATCTCCACTAAGTGTGGATCTAGAGGCGGGTGAATAGATCAACTTGCCTAATTTAAAACTACTGTAAGTTCTAAAGCGGAATTTAGGCAAACATCAGTTAAGCTAAAGGAAGAATGCTAAGCAAAGGGTCGATCCATGAAAGCCATTCACCATATCTTATATCGAAAGCTAGACATAAGTATGAGCAATAGAATCAATGAAGCTAAGCAAAGGATACCAGCACACATAGTTCACAAGCAATCACACAAACATAATGCACACACGATTTTTAGGTGGTTCGGTCAACGACCTACGTCCACCCCACACTCAACCGAGTATGGCTTCCTGCTGCGCAGCACAGCTTGCGTCCGCTGGGCTATACAGCTTGGCCAAACAATCCGCTGATACACAGCTTCGCTGGGCACTACAGCTTGCCGACCAGAGGATCTGATCCTCTGCAACCGCTGGGGAAATACAGCTTAACCCGTCCAGTGGAGACTACCACTGCAAGACCGCTGACGCACAGCTTGA
The DNA here is from genome assembly GCA_022559845.1 of Amorphophallus konjac. Lineage (NCBI taxonomy): Eukaryota > Viridiplantae > Streptophyta > Magnoliopsida > Alismatales > Araceae > Amorphophallus > Amorphophallus konjac. Next base: position 107,040,898 of record CM040125.1, on the reverse strand, counting down.
AGAAACAATGTTCGGAAATGAAAGACAGAATCAAAATGAAAAAGCAAAACCCAAAAGCAATGTAGCTCTTAAAGAGCAAAGCTCAGCTCTGGTTTTGAACCACGAGACTGAGATACAAACTCTCTCACTCTCACTCTCGATGAGCTCTCTCTCAACTCAATCTATCTCGATCTCTTCCTCTCTCTTTTTCTCCTTCTTCTCTATTTCTTCTTCTTCTTCTCTGTATCTTCTTCTTCTTCTCTGTATCTTCTTCTTCTCTCTTTTCTTTCTGTGGATCGAAGGCTCACTGCTGTATAGACTTTCTCTTCTTTTCTTTCGATCAGTCTTCTTTTGTGGAAGAAGGTTTGTTTATATAGCAGCAACAACAGCAGGCGTGTGCTCTCCACGTTTCCCGCCCAGCAATTTGGACCACGTGGCAGCATCCAATGGAGTGTCAGTACACGTGTTCTCATCTGGATACCTTGTCCTTCTCGGATAACGAGCCAGGTACCTGGGATCATGTGCCCCTCATTAGCTTCTTCAGTCTGATGTATAGAGTTCTTCATTCACGTGCTCAATGACAGCAATCTGACTTGCTGCGTCGACGCTGCTCAATCAATGGCGTTAACGCAGTGAGGCTTTCCAGTAAGCCATTAGGTTCGTCTCTTTAGCTGCTGCGTCGACGCTGCTCAATTGTGGCGTTGACGCAGTGGAATAGCCTGTGAAGGTCTCTGCTTGCTTTAACTACTGCGTCGACGCTGCTTGCTTGTGGCGTTGACGCAGTGGAAGATATCGTGAAGGCTTCGTCAACTGATGCGTGGACGCTTTAAGCTCCCAGCGTCGACCCTGTTCCCTTCAGCAACAAGAATGAACTCATAAGATTTGAGTATGTACATTGCAGTGTATATACTTCATTGTATAGACATGTGAAGGCAGAATGCAACGTACAGACTTTACCCACTGTATGGACTTCATGTAATGCAAACGAATGTGAAGACTTCAGTGTATAGACTTTAGAAGACGAGTGCAATGTATAGACTCCATGAGACTCTAGTGCAGACAGACGATGTATAGAGTTCTCAGTTCAACCGTCAGTGTATAGACTTGTAAGTCTTGAAGCCAATGTATGGACTTGAGCAAGCTAAAGGGCTGTACAGACATCGAAGATAGGGGCCGATGTATAGACTTGCCAAACAGTCCAGTGTATATACTTTATGTAAGGAGGCCAATGTGTAGACTTGAAAAGCTGAGGCCAGTGTACAGACTTGCCACCGACCATTGTGTAGACTTGATCAGCATAAGACACAGTATAGACATCAACTCTGCACATCGAATGTATGGACTTCAAGTGTGAACCATTGTAGAGACTTTAGATTCGAAGACCAATGTGCAGACTTTGGATTTGAAGACCAATGTCCAGACTTCAAGTAACACTGTGGATGTACAGACTTGATGGAGCGAAGCGATGTATAGACTTGAAGCTCCTGATGGATGTATAGACTTCAAATATCAAGACGCTAAGGAAGACGGGCAATGTACAGACTTGCTGTAACAGTCTGATGTACAGACTTCATGAAGCTCTAGACATTGAATGATGTACAGACTTAGCCCAATGCCTGAGACGCTAACAAAGACGGACGATGGTCAGACTTGCTGACAGACCAATGTACAGACTTTGCTCAAATGCATGAGACGCTAACTGAGACGCTGGACTCTGTACAGACTTTGAGAGATGTATGGGCTACAAAGAAGTTGGCGATTCAATGTACAGACTCTGAGGTTCAAGGCCAACGGCTGTACAGACTTAGAATATTAAGACTGATGTACAGACTTCATGCGTTGATGCTGTACACACTTAGCGAGTTGACGTTGTACACACATCCAATGAAGTGCGTTGACGCTGTAACATGATGCGTTGACGCTGTACACACTTAACCAATTCAATTGAAATGCAGTGTGTGGACTTTATCCAAAATGGACGATGTATAGACTCAATCGACATGAGAGTTTCCAGTGTATAGACTCATGACAGTAAGAAATGCAGACAGCAGTATATTAAATGCAAACAACACATAGTCAATCTGATAGAGTAATTTCATCAAATCAAAAGTAGTTGCCAATCAATCAAAACAATGGTGTTGCCAATGAAATAAAGCAAGTGTCAACATCATCAAATTTGAGGGAAGTCTGAGGTTTAATCGGGAGGTTGCAGTTTATTCGTCGGTTTGTGTCCCAACATTCACAAAGGTGTAGACCTCTCTATGAGTTGACCAAGCCAGGAGTAGAATTCCACTGGAATTCTAAATGTCAGAAAGCTTTTGAAGGGTTGAAGGAATATCTGGCTAGTCCACCCGTTCTCATTCCACCCAAACCAGAAAAACCTCTGATCCTTTACGTCTCAGTCTTGGATGACTCTGTGGGAGCCGTCCTCGCACAAGCTGATGAAGAAGGCAAGGAACGGGCAACCTATTACTTGTCCAAACTTCTCAATCCCCGTGAGCAGAAGTACACCGTCATGGAGAAAACCTGTGCTGCCCTCGTTTGGGTAGTGCATAAATTGAACCACTACTTCTTGGCTCATGAGGTCCACTTGATTGCTCGAATGAATCCTATCAAATTCCTTCTGGAGAAATCCGTCCTTACGGATAGGCTAGCATGCTGGCAAAGTTTTCTCTCTCAGTTTGACATCACCTACATCCAACAAAAGGTGATTAAAGGCTATGCCATAGCCGAGCATCTCGCTCACCATCCACTTCCCAAGTTCGATCCCGGCCAATCAGAGTTTCTAGATGAGGAACTAATGTCCGTCAACCAATCAGATGAGCCAATATGGACACTATATTTTGATGCAGCTCTGAATTCTCAAGGGAGAGGAATCGGCGTCACCCTCCTGTCGTCTGAAGGCCTCACATTCCTATTGGCATACCAGCTCAAATTTCCAGTTACCAACAATATAGGTGAATATGAAGCTCTTCTAGCTGGCCTAGAACTCGCTCATTCTTTTCGTATCACTGAGTTACGAGTCGTAGGTGATAGTCAACTCATCCTTCGCCAGGTGCTCACTAAATATCGCACTCGCGATCCCAAACTCAAGCCATACCAAGAACTCACTGCTGCCTTTGCCAAACTGTTCACCAAACTGATCTTTGTTCATGTCCCTCGTCAACAGAATATTCTCGCCGATGCCCTCACCTCGTTGGCATCATCCATAAGGTTCCCTCTAGGAAGATGGTTTGAGTCCATTTCCATCTACAAACTTCACGCCCCTGCAATCGATGATGCTTCCTATGTAAATATCAAAGACAGGATAGTAAGGAAGATCATGCATGAAGATATCCTTGAGAAGAGGGAAATCATGTTGGCAGAGGCCGAAGAAGAACTGGCTGATGAAGAGAAACCATGGTTCTATGAAATCGTCAAATACTGCCAAGATCAGTCTTATCCTGAAGGGGCCACCACAGAGGACAAGAAAGCCATAAGAAGGGTGGCTCAGAAATACACATTGGTTAGAGGTCTACTCTATAGGAGGAGCCTTACTGGTATTATGTTAAGATGTCTTGGTGACGATGAGGTTTGGAAATGTGTAGAGGAGACGCACTCGGGTGTGTGCGGTGGCCACGTGAATAGTCAGATGCTCGCCAAGAAGATCATTCGCCAAGGCTTTTATTAGCCCACTATGGAAGAGGATTGTGCTGTCTATGTCCGTAGGTGTGTCAAGTGTCAACTTCACGCCGATAAAATCTATTCACCATCTTCCTCACTTCATCTAATATCCTCCCCGTGGCCTTTCTCCATGTTGGCATTCGACATCATTGGTCCCCTAAGTGATCCCAATTCTCTCACCAAGCAGAAATCTTTCATCCTTACTGCGACAGAATACTTCACCAAATGGGCCGAAGCCGAAGCTTACACGGAAATCAAGACGTCAACAGTCTGCAAGTTCATCATGAAGAACATCCTTGCCAGATTCGGCGTCCCAAGCACAATCGTCACCGACAATGGGCCACAGTTCATTTCTCAGGACCTAAGCGACCTCTGCAAAAGGTACGCAATTGCATTGCATCATTCATCGCCTTATTACCCACAAGGTAACGGCCAAGTGGAGGCCACCAATAAAACATTGCTCAAAATCATCAAAAAAACCTGCGAGTCTAGTAAGTTTTCAGACTGGCCAGAAAAACTTATCGAAGCTCTATCGGCCTATCGCACTTCAATCTGTACCCCCACTAGGCAGACTCCATTTGCCCTTACTTATGGTATGGAAGCGGTAGTCCCGTACGAGACTCTGATCCCTTCTCTCAGGGTACAATTGGACGAGGAATTTTCCCTCGACGATCGTCGTAATTCACTCCTCGCCCAGTTGGAACTCTTGGATGAGAAGCGGCTGGCCGCTGCCGAATACGCGCGTGTGTATCAAAATAGACTCGCTCGCTTTTACCAAAAGAAAGTCATTGAGAGAAAATTCAAAGTTAGTGAGATGGTCGTAAAAAGAATTGTTGTCAAACCTGGAGGGCCGCGTTCTAAGCTCCAACCCAATTGGGAAGGACCATTTGTAATTCAAGCCGTGTACCCTAGCAACGCCTACAAGCTAGTCAATGCCGAAGGGACCGAGTTATCCCACCCTTGGAATGGGCTTTATCTTAAGAAATACTACCCTTAGCACAAAACAAAAAAATGATGAAAAGATAGAAAACATCAAAAATAAAGAAATATTGAAAACCACTAAAATATGGAAAATTCAAAATGCCAATGCCTGGTGGTCACCATGTAGTCAAGTCACTGCATCTAACCTTCATGTTAGGATAGGGCCCACTAAGGCTTGGTAGGCACCGGGTCTTGGTTTGTCAGAATCGCGGAGATCCCTATCTGGCCACGTCGGCCTATGCTCGCTCGAAGGAAGCTAACATGTGCTCACTTATGTATTTTATTCAAAAAAGTCGGTAGCATCACCTACGGTGGGGCCCCACCCAGAAGATCTCAGAAGCTGTAATCTTTATTCTTTTCTCTTCGACCAAATGAGACAGTCGGCGCCCTTAAAACGCTGAGCATGAGAAACCGAAACTCAAACCCCAAGGGCAAGAGTGGGATCCATTTCCTCGAGCATCGATCAGAGCACGAGAAGAGGGCAGTGTCCCCGCAGGCATACAAAAGGGAGCCCACAAACGTCAAACGACTATATCTCCCTCACAAAAAGAAATACAACATCAAAATCAAGAGCCTGGTCGTGACCGTGCCTGATGCGATAAATGGAACCCCTCAAAGCAAAAGTTTGAATCCACAAAAAGGGGGGGGCTATGGAATGTAAATGCTCGAGATTTGGTCCGAAGTTATCCAAAAAGAAAGAGTTAATGGGCCCTTATTCGCTCGCCGGGTTAACGGCTTTGCCGGTCCACTCAGGAGGTTTATCCCCTACACTCTTCCTTCTCCCTCTAAAGATGAAGGTTCGATGGAGTTTCTGAAGGGTGAAAACTACCCAGGGTCTGCGACCTTATTTTAATATACACATTTGGTTGCCTACTTTGAAAAGTAAAAGCTATCGCTGCGAAGGAGTCTCCGTGTTTCTGGCTGGTCAAGACACCTGTTTACCACCTTGATGTCTTCTTGTTTAACCTCGGGCTTAGGCCAATGCAAGCGCGTCACCTATGGGTGCGACGGCGTCTGATTCCGGGTTAGCGTCACGTGGTTGGTCATTGGGGTTCCAAGGTGTTCCATCATATACCATCTAGAGTTGTGAGGAAACAGACCCGGGTCGGGCAAATCATTTACCTCAAACATCTTTTGGGTGAATCCCTGTGGTAGGAAGCGACTGGGAGCCTAAGCATGGCATGATGGTATTATCATCAGGGTAAGTCTTAGCCGGTGGGATCATCATTCGAGAGGTCTAGCGGCCCAAATCAACCTAGATGTGCACTTAGGATACCTGGGATGTTAGTAAAAAACACTTGTTCTCACGTAGGTTAGGTGCCATTTGGGTGCTTGCCAGGCGTTAGCAACAAAAAATTGAAATGATAAAAACAACAAAAAAGGGAAAAAGAGAAAATGTACATATTTATAAACAAAAAAAATCTTTTTTATGATTAAAAAAAATGTCAAATATAAAAAAGAAAATAAATCAATTTTGCATGATTGCATTTACGTGCAGCATCTCACTTTTAATACCGCTTGCATTCGTGTACTTACCTGTCGCATTTATCATCACTGCATCTTTCTCTCGCCTTCCTTAAATAAAGGCTTGGCCCCTTGACCAGTTATCAAGGACAGTCACGGTGACTATTTTCTTATTGAGCAAGGGGCCAAGTCAGAACAAAAATTCTGATTTGTTTGTTTCAGTGATGTGTGTAAGGATTCAGGCAACAGAAGCAAAGGTGAAAACCAAACAAACCGAACCTTGTATTTTATTCCAAAAACTAAAAAAATTACATCAAGTTTCGCCCTCTCTCCCTGCATCACTCATCCCATTACTCTCCGGGCAAAATGCTCTCAAAGGTGCTACCCAACTACGAAAAGTGGTACTCCTACCGCTCTGTACTCCACTTCCTATTCCCACACCCCGGCGTTGATCCACGGAAGCAGCAGAGAAGCTACCAACACGAAAGCCACGCTCTCATGCTCTTCGGTAGCGCTCCTCACCATCTCTTAGCCACTGTTTAGCAAGACCAAGGTTGGTTCGGAGTTCGAACAACTGGGCCTCCATGGCCTTTCGTTCCTCCCTTTCAGTCAATCTGTTGGCTCTTTCTCTCTCTGCGTCTCTTTTTTTCTCTGCCCATTCTCTCTCACGGTCTTCCCTCTCCAACTAGAGAGTGATCCTCAGTTCCATAGCATCCTTGGAAGAGTCGTCATCTGGACGACGCTGCAGTTCCCCCTCCAGCTCTGCTATCCTAGCCGCCCTCTCCGCAGCTTGGGCAAGAACGTCTTCTGTCTCCTTTTCCTGCCAGATGTACCATCTCAAGATACACGGCAAGGCATAAACAAAGAGAACTCAACACTAAAATTTTTACCTGTATACAGAGCATCCCTTCTACCTCCGCAGCACGCTACGTGGCGTGAGCAAGTTGCTCATGAAGCAAGTCAAGTTCTGAGGTGGGAATCCACAAGCTGGAAGAGGCACCACCTACATCGCTGGGGAAGCCGCGCCAATCTGGGCATGCTATGACCGTGTGAATTAGCAGCCAACATCTGGAATCTGCGATTTTAATTAGGAACGCACTGTACACCTACCAAGGCGCTCGTAGCTCCGCAGGCATCGCCCAACCGTTGCTCCATCTCTGCCAAGCGAGTTTGTAAAGTCGCTATCATTGTATCACGGATATCCTGTAGCCATACGAGTCAGCATTTCCACCAGAAAACCAAAAAAGGGAGAAAGAAGAAAAGAGAAAAAGGGGAGATCTACCTCCGCAAGTCCCCGGGGTTGGAACCGCTCTACGCACCTTGTCTTGTATAGACGCAGGTAATCCTCGCTATCCCGTGCCTGCGATTCCATGATTATGCCACCCCGTTGCCAGTCTTCGTACTGTTCGGGGAATCGCACACGCCAGTCAATGCAGGTCGCCGATCCTCGCGTCTCTCTCCCAACGCGAGGTGGCACAGCTGAATCCACCCATTCTTGAGCCAGTCCCAAAGTCCTCATAACCAATCGTAGCCGAAGCGGCTCGATTTCATTCAGGCAGTGCATCCACAATTCTTGTCCGAACCGGGCACGACTTGCTAGAACCCACGGCTGGTCGGCGTCGACCAGGTCTGAGTAGGGTCTCCAGTTTACCATCGCTGCAGGGAACTCCTGTAGCTCCCGCCTTAGCACCATCAGTTGGTAGGTTAGGGGTGCCGCACTCATGATGGGTTCCCACCGCTTGGCTAGCGGCACCATCGCGGGTTGCCAATGCCGAGCTCTCCCCATGGGGAGGTAATAATAGCTCCACAGCTGCTCGGCGCAGGTCATCAGTACCTTGCAAAAACACTAAAAAAATTAATACAAAACAAGTAAAACCAAAAATACCTGGATGAATGGTGTGAAACCACTCACAGCCATCTCACGATCCGCTTCTTGGAACAGGCCTGCAAACAAGTGTGCCAGCATGGTAGCTCCCCAGACATAGTATACTACTCTTTCAAGGTCTGATAGCAGCTCTAGGAAGCGACATTGGATACTGTCCCCTTTCGAGCTCAGTACCAATCTCCCCAAAAGGAAGAGGAGAAATCTCCTCAAATCTATGTTGCATCTTTCCCAGTTGCCGAAATCTGTGCAGTACACGGCACGGCATCCTATTTCCATTCTTTCCATGAACTCTTCTGAGGATTCGTCGTCCCGCCGACGAGTGTCGGTGAGCCCTGATGCATCCATGAGGGACGCCCTAGCTACCGACCTGTTTCTCCGACCATCTAGGTCCAAACCCAGTAGCTTTCGAGCACCTTCTCGGTAATCCGCATAAGTGACCCCGGTCACTACCTCGCCCTCCACCTTCAGGCTTGTGATCCGGACCACATCCTCCAAGCTGGGCACCATGTGCCCCCAGGGCATCAGGAATGCCCGACTCACTGGGTCCCATCTCTCACACAAGGCTTGGATCAGGACCAGGTCGAGCTCGAGCGGCTCGATCCGAAGAAAGGTGCCAAATCCCATCACGTCTAGCCTCGCCTTCTGAAAATCTGGGAGACCTCGGTATGCTGCCACTACCAACTCCCATGAGATCTGTGATTTCATCACACTCTACGCATGCAAGAGATGGAGAAGGGTGTTGTCAAGAGGAAGGAAGAAAGGATGAGAAAAGGGCAGGAAAGCTCAGCTTACGAGTTGTGATTGGGCCCTTTCGCTGAAGTGCCCTTCGAGGTCCGAAAGCCTCCTGGAACTACTACCACTGGACCTGCTTCTCTTCGAGGAGTGGGAAGATTCGCCCTCCATCCAACTCTCAAAATTTTGAACTCCTCCTCTCCCGTGAGAACTTGTGCTCCTCGAGTTAGCTCTCGATATACCTGGGAGGATAAAAGGGACAAGAATTTATAGAAATGGAAGGAGTGCAGGCCAAGATTACCTCCATCACCTTTAATGATAGCCCTCGCGATGAGGCACCTACCATGCGGTCCCGTGAGTCACTTCACCGCTCGCACAGGGTGATTGATTGGACGAAGAATATGACGACTAGCCCCCTATGTTGTCTAGGGATACCCTATCATGTTTTGGAGGACGTCCGCAAAATTTGACACAACATCCGGGAAAAGGGACTAGGGCCGTCATTATTGACTTCGACGGCAGATTCCCGTGGAAAATGGTCACAACAAGACGTGATTCTCCACTTGGGGTGGAGTCTCGGCAGGCACATCACATGGAAACAGTACAAAGGAAGCATGGCGAAGAGGGAACGCACAAGAGAACAAACAAGCAGCAGAAAATCAAATCACTCCATTCATAATTCTACATAAGCTGTCATAAACACTATAATCATAGAGGAGGCGGGTCCACTAGCTCGCCAACTCTTGCCATTATCTTCATGCTCGTCCCTCTAGGCGTCCCTCTCCTCTCCCCTGAGGTGAGGGTCCCTCAGAAGCCTCTTGGATCACCGTGTAGTAGCACCCGCCTCGCCTCGTGGCGCCGGCTCCACAGCAATGACTCGCTGCTCCTCCCATGGCGTGGCGAAGAAGCCACTAGCGGCAAAGCGACCAGACTGGCGCAGTCACTCCCCGAACTCTCGCGCTCTCTCGTAGCGCGTCTCCATCCCTCCTAGCCTCTACATGACGGCCTGAAGGCCCAGCTGGAGCTCCCTCACTTGGGCCTCCAAGGCCCTCCTCTCGGTCTGATCCCGCTGACGTTCGGCCCTTCTCTCGACTCTCTCTCTCTCTGCCTCTCTCCTCGTCATCTGCAGAAGAACCCTTAACTCCAGGATCTCTGGAGATGGTCTCTCCTCACCGTGATGTCGCAGCTCTGCTACAGTCGCCACCCAGGCATGACGCTCCTCTTTCGCCCGGGCAGCCCGAGCCACCGCACCGGCAAGTTGCTCCCGGAGGGAGGCAATCTCAAGAAAAGGGGCCGAGGAACTGGAAGATGCGTCGCCAGCCACTCCCACCATCGCTGTCTGCTAGGCACGCTGGAACGAACAAACAACAGCAGTCAGCAAAGCTCCACATTTAAAAATAGAAAATGCAGCACTTAGCTTACCAGGAGCGACAGTTCCTGTTGAGTGGCGGCCAGCTGCCGCCTGACCTCGGCTAATTGGGCACGAGACCCGTTGACGTCGCGTGTATCCCCGGCTCGGGGAAGACCCACGTAACTCTCGCTCTGTTGCCGCAGGAAGTCGGCACTATCCTACACCAGTACGCCCCCTTGCTGTCCAGGGAGACGTATGCGCTAGTCTTCAAGCTTCGCCTTGCCGCGACTCTCCTTCCTGACGCGGCTCGGCTCGTCTGCACTCGCCCACTCATCAGCCAGGCCCAAGGTCCTTGCCATGTCCTGCATCAAGAAAGAAGGGCCTCGCGTCATAACAAGAATGCGTCTCCTGTCAAGGACGTGTCCATCATTTTAGTGCAACACTCGCCGAAACCTTTTCCCCCCACGGCTCGCTTCAAAACTCAAAATGGATCAAAGAGGAAGAGATCGGAGGACCTACCAGACCGTGTTCACCTCCCTCCGCGACATCGGGCCCCTCGGGTCCCTCGGGGGCCCGAAGCGGCCCTTCCTCCTCCATGGACGCCATTCCGTGCTCTTGCGTGTCCCTCCTCAGGCGAGGGGTCCCGCGTCCCTCTCCACCTTTGCCGTGGTCCAGACCGCCGAACTCCATCGATCGAGGGGAAGAAGACAAAGACGGGCGAGCGAGTTTCGGCGGAAGGCGGGCTCGTTTGCGGGTAAGGCACGGGAGAAGAAAGGCCACCCGGTGCTTTAAATTTGAATTCAAGGATTAAGACGCATCCTCGCACCTGGATGCGCCCAAAAAAGGGAAAAAGGAAACAGAACCCCCCCATGCAAAGCGTAGTTCCCCGCTGTTCAGGGCAAGGTCTCGTGGAGCGTGTCTCGAAGAACAAGTGCAAAGAAAGAAAAGTGAGAGAGGAAAGGTACACACAACACAAGAAAGCCATTTTCATTTCATATAATAGTCGAAAGTACATCATGCAGTAAGGAGGGTGGAGTGTACAAGCAACTCTCTAACTCTCGCCATCACCCTCCTGGTCATCTCTCTCCTCCCTCCTCTGACGGGGATCCCTAGGGGGCCTCTGCGACCTCTGTGAACCCTGAGAAGCCGTGCTCGCCTCCCCTGGTGGCACCATGCCAGCCTCCAAGGTGCGGCGACGCTCCTCGACCGAAGAAACTAGAAAGCTGCCCACGGAAAAGGAACCAGACTGACGAAGTCACGCCCCGCGCTCCTTCGCCCTCTGATACCGCTCCTCACTCTCCCGAAGTCTCCCCACCACCGTGCCAATACTCAGTCGGAGCTCCGACACCAGGGCCACCAGAGCCCTCCTCTCGTCCCAATCTCGATGTCGCTCTGCCCTCCTGTACTCCCTCTCTTTCTCTATGATCTCCCTATCCCTCTCCCTCTCTCTCTCTAGGATCTCCCTATCCCTCTCCCTCTCTCTCTCTAGGATCTCCCGATCCCTCTCCCTCTCCTCTCTCTCTCTCATCGCCTCTCTCCTTGACAGCTCGAGGGTGATCCGCAGATCCAACACGTCACGAGGGAACTCCTCAGCCTCCCGTCGCCGCTCCTCCTCCAGCTCCACAATCCGGGCATCACGCTCTGCCACCCGAGCATCGCGCTCCTGCTCGGCACGAACAGCACGGGCCAGGGCCTCCCGAATCTCGGCCACCTGTCCAAACACGCATGCACCATAAGAGAGCAGTGATAAAAGGAAAGCGGCTAGAAGAGTGTCAGGGGCAAGCAAGCACTCACTCGAGCCTCGCGGTCACGCTCGGCCTCCTCAGCCCGAGCCACCGCATACGCCAGCTGCTCCTGAAGGGCAGAGATCTCCGGGGGAGGGCCCCACGAACTGGAACCCGCTCCACCAGCCGTCCCGGCTGCTGCTGCCTGGTGGGCCCGCTGAAACACGGGGCAAACGACAGTTAGAGGCTAAGCATCGAAATCCAGGTCACAAAAAATGCATTGCCTAGACTCACCAGGATCTCCAACTCTTGTCGGATGGCCACCAACTGCCGCCTGGCGTCCGCCAACTGGGCCCGCAGGTCGGCGATCATGTCGTCACGAGCATCCTACATGGCATATAAGTTAGTATCACATGCATATACACATAGAAGAATGAAGCATTTTCATTTCACACTTACCCCTGCCATACCACCGAGGGAGAGGCGGTCCCCGTACGTAGCTCGATACCGTCTCATGTAATCAGTGATGTCCTGTACATGGGAGACCATTGGGACCCCGCCCTGCTGCCAGTCCTGGTACTGTGCTGGGAAGCGCGTGCGCCAGTCCACGATCTTCGCCTTCCCCTTGGCCTTCCGCCCGATGCAGACCAGCTCATCTACATCGACCCACTCTTGGGCCAGCCCCAACGTCCTCATAACCAGCCTCAGCCGAAGCGGCTTGATCTCGTTCAGGCAATGGACCCACACGTCCCGCCCAAAACAAGGAAGACCCGCTACAACCCAGGGCTGGCCAGCGTCGGCCACACCCAGGTAGGGCCTCCACACCACCTACATCACCATACATACATCATACTAGTTGCCATTAGGTCGCATGCATAAAAAATACAAAGAAATCATACGCATCATACCATAGCCTCGGGGTACTCGCTCAACTCCCGACGAAGTGACGCCAGCTGGTAGCTGTGTGGTGCCGCTACCACGACCGGCCTCCACTGTCGCGCCAGAGGAACGGCTCTCCTATTCCCCTGCTTGGCCCTCCCCATCGGGAAGTAGTAATAACTCCACACCTGCATCCATCATAGATCATTAGCACGAGTAATTGCATATTTAACTACGGTAAAATGCATAAATAAATTGTGTACCTGGAGAAAAGGTGCGAAGCCGCTGACTGTTGTCTCCCTCTCTGAAGTCTGGGAGAGATCAGCAATCAAATGGGCAAGCAGAGCCGCTCCCCACGCGTAGTGCCCCACTCTGTCAAGGTCCATCAGGATCCCGAGGAAGCGGCAGTGGATGCCGTCACCCTTCGTCCCCAGCAGAAGGCGGCCCAGGAAGATGAAGAGGAACCTCCGGAGGTCTAGATCCACCAACTCCCGCTCGCTCGGGTCCTGGGTGAAAGCTGCACGAGCGTCTCCCTCGAGTCGTGCCAGAAACTCCGCTCCAGTCTCGCTAACCCGCTGGCGCGGGTCACCGAATCCGAGCGCCTCCATGATCTCCACTCGGCCAACTACCCAGCTGTCTCTGTCAGTCACGCTCGTCTCTAACCACAGTAGGTCCAGGGCACTCTCTCGGTAGTCGGGGTAGGTGACCCCGCTGACTGCCTCTCCGTCAACTCGTAGCCCGGTGATCCGAGCTACGTCCTCTAGTGTCGGCACCATGTGCCCCCAGGGCATCAGAAAAGCCCGGCTCGACGCGTGCCACCGCTCCCTCAACGCCTGAATGAGAGGAAGGTCAAGCCGGAAGGGCTCGATCTTGAGGAAGGCTCCAAAACCCATGACGTCCACACGCGCCCTCTGGAAGTCCGGCAGCCCACGGTACGCTGCCACCACCAGGGACCAGCTGATCTGGCTCTTCATCACGCCCTACACACCACAAAAAAATAAACAAAAAGGAACACATCAGCATCATGGATAATAATAAACACCAACATTGTACATAATATTTAATTATTTTACTAATTTTAAATATATATATATATATTTAAAGGCGTCCAACCCCCTGGACGCTTTCTTTTTATTTTCTTTTTATTTTAACAAACCCAAAAAATAAATAACCAAAAATAAAAATAAAATATATTTTATCATGAAGGCGTCCAACCATGTGGACGCCTCCTTATTTTTATTTTACATAATAACCCAAAAAAATAATAATAATAAATAATAAAAACAAAATAAAGTTGGAGGCGTCCAGGCCCCTGGACGCCTCCTTCCCCCACTCCACGGCCTTCTCCACTGGCTCTCGGCCGTCTGTTTAGCCTATTAAACCAACAAACTGGGGTTCTGAGGGGCTTACCGGGTCATGCTCATCCTCTCCCGCGTCACCAGCACCCGCAGGACCCTCCGCGGCCAAAGGAGGCGCCTCCTGCTCCGCGGCTATCTCCTCTTCTGCGGCAATCTCCTCTCCCGCGGAAGCCTCCTCGGCGTGATCTCTCGACCTCCTCGGACGACGAGCCCGTCGTTTCCGCTTCTCTCCACCCTGGCTCGGGCCTCCTTGCTCCATTGGGAACTGGGAATGGGTCGTTTAGAGTGAACGAGTCGTCAGAATGAACAGTAGAAGTGAAAAGGGAGTGAGGCCCCCTTTATATAAGAAATCACTCCTTTTTGGGGCGTCTAGGCGCCTGGACGCCCCCACTTCTTTCTTTTCTTCAAAAAAATTCAAAAAAACTAGGGGCGTCCAGGCGCCTGGACGCTCCCAAACAAGAAAATTCAAAAAAAATAAAAAATAAATTATAGGGGCGTCCAGGCCCCTAGACGCCCCCAAAACTAAAAAATCAACAAAAATAATAAAAATAATAAAAATTGGGGGCGTCCAGGCCCCCAATATATATATATATATATATATATATATATATATAAGTACATAAAAAAGAAAGAAAATATAAAAATATATAAAAAAAGAAAATCATAAAAATAATAACAAAGGAAACGGGGGTCCGAAACATCCAAATTCCAGATTTTATTCCATCAGAAAGCAGGACGAGTTACATCAGGGGATTAGGCGCCTTAGGCCTTAACTTCCCCAGTTCAGTTACATAAGCTCTCCACAGCTCACATTCTTCCCCCACATGAGCTAAGGCGTTTCCCGCTACACTTGTTTTCCAGCGTGCCTTTACGGCTTTCGCTTCCTTCGCATCCGCCTCCGTGCCCAAATCCCTCTTCTTCAAAGGGACGATGCCAGTCAGTAGTGGGAACGAATGGCGCGGAATGTCAATCTGGAGACCGATGCGCGTTGTAAAGGACAAACTCGGTCGTGCCGATCAGTTGGAGATCAACTTCGGGAGAACACCTCATAAGGAGTTCAAGCGAGAGTAGACATGCCGATGCGCAAGTGAAGAAGCTTTGTGTCACGGTGCGAAAGTAAGACCGCCAGTCTTCACGTTTCTTCAGCCACGGAACACGGTTCGCTACAGTGCCACCGAAGCCTAACACATCGGCTATGTGATGAAGGGGGCTTTGTTGGAAGAGCTTCGAAGTGGTTGGCATTCCCTCACGGTGATCAAATTTGAAATGCAAATCAAGCCAGCAATTCAGGACAAGTGCGCAACCAAAAGGAGGCTTACCCATGCTCGAGGCGGTAAGACCACAGTAAAGATAGGCAAGGACGGCGGGTCCCACCCTCTTTCCACTCCAGATCCCGCGAATGGCACTCAGTTGGTCTTCTTCCACTATGTTGTCAGTATGAGGGAACAAGAGAGCTCCCGCCAGATAAATGGTGAACGCTTTCATGATTCCTTCCAAATAGTCATCATCTGGTGACCCTCTCAAGACATCCATAACCCATTCCGCGAGATTTTGCAAATCAATTCCCTGTCGAGTACGGACCTTTTTCGCTACGTCGGGCCGCATGAAGCTTCCAAGGACACTCTCAGAAGCCCCCCGTGTCAGCATCCGCATAGCCTTCACCTTCCCGTCACTCTTGAATTTCTTCAATCCAAGCAGAAGTTCCACCTCCTCGAGGAGGATGGTCGCCTCGAAGGTCGGGAAGACAAACCAGTGGGTCTGGGGATGCCAGATCTCCACTAATGCGCCCATAGCAGCCCAGTCCATGCGAATTCTCTCATAGTGTTTGGCGTGAATAAGGAGCCCCTGAAGATGCCACCTCGAGAGTATGGCCCTCATGCCGATGAAGATGTTGGAAGTTAGCTTTGAAAGCCATGGTAGTTTGGAAAACTTCCTCGGGCCTGGGAAGAGTGGATATGGCTGGAAGAGAAAAGAAAGAGGAAGAAAGGAAGGAAGTAAGAAGAAGGTTCACGTGGAGAAATTTGAAATGAATCAGCTTACCATATGCGACATGATCGTCCCACTCAGATGACCCTCGAGGTCGGAGAGTCGCCTGATCTCGTTGCTAGGCCTGCTCCTCTTCATAACGCGGGAAGACTCTCCTTCCATCCTAAAATCTCTAGATTCTCCTCTCCTTTTCCTCCTGAGCTTTCAAAACTCTCCTTGGTGCATTTGGAGTAACTAGCCCAAGGGAGATACTTATAGGAAGGGTAGGGCGCTACAGGACGGAACATGTCACATCACTGGTCAGTGGTCAGGATTTTGTCTGGATCTCTTTTGTACTGTAGTGTGATTCTGCTATGATTCTGCTACTTTCTGATGTTGCTAACATTTGCTGGTCTGTGCAGGTTTTACTAACGGACGTCTTTGTCCTGTCTCCTGTCCCACCTTTCATTGGTTGGTCCCACCTTGTCACGCATCATAGTATATGATATGTACACTACTAGAATATGTCAAGGACCATGCGGCCTGAACGAACCTAGGATTTGAGTTCCCCTTCAACAAAAATGGTGATGGTTCCGAAAAAATTTGGGTTGTACGAATAGGCCGTTAATTTGTGGTAGCATGGGGACGACGGTTCCATTCAGAGAGTTGGTACGTGGATAAACGGGCCCCAGCCCAGTACCAGCTCACCGGATCGGTATCCTGACCCGTTCTTAACAAGTTGATAATATTATCCTTGGCTATTTTCAATTTTAGTTTGTTTTAAATTTTTCTTTAAGCCCAGCATGCATTCATATAGGACTTTGATTTATTGCGGAAGATCATTCAAGTGATTCGATTGTGAAAGCCGCTGTACTTCAATTCTTACAAATATGAGATATTCCACTCCGAATGAAATACTGAGTTTCCTTGAAACGGCCCTACGCTGCTCTTCCAAAAGGAGACCCTTGTTTGGACAGACCCTCAGATATTCCTTTACTTTTTACCTTGCTTGACCCACCTTGGCCACAGCACTTCCACGTTGGCTGGTAACCGCTCCCCAAAGGGGAAACCTGCAGGTTTATGACCCATGTACTTCCACACCGAGAATTTGGCCTCTTTTTGTTTCGTGCCTGAGCGCACATCTCACCCTCCCTTATTTGATCTCCGTCCAAGCAAATCGTCAAAATTTGAAAGACCTCCTTCAAGGTCGCCTCATTGAAACTTCAGGAAAGATTCCAAACAGTAAAAGCGTGTCTCATCACACCTTGGCATCAACTTATCAGTCCGCTCCCACTTCATTTCACTCCACTTCGATACCATTCCACTACGTGTCACTCCCTTGCAAAGCAGACGCCAAGGCGGGGCAACTGTAGACACGCCATTCCTGACATCTCTTGAGAAAATCTCATATTACTATACGACGCCCCGCATTGGCTTTCGCATTTTGAATCGCTCGAGTGTTTCCTATTCTTGAGTCTTCTTCCGCCTTTTCGGCATCCGGAAATCATCTCGTTGCGGCATTCGGACGGCATCAACAACAATCGGACGGACCGGAAGGTTCCGAAACCAGGTAGGGTGCCTGTCGGGGAGCTGCCGACACCTTTTCAGTGGACCCGTGGGGGTCTTAATGGAGGCGTCCAGTCTTCTGGACGCCTCCATTACTTTAATTTATTTCTTAAGACCAAAAATACATAAAAAATGATATATTAATGGAGGCGTCCAGGCCCCTGGACGCCTCCATGAAAACAAATATAAAAAATATAACAATGCCAGCTTTGGCATAAAAACAAAACAAAAATAAAAAAATATTTTTTTTTGGAGGCGTCCAGGACCCTGGACGCCTCCATCAACTTGCCCACCGGGCCTCGTCCACCGACCGACGGTTTGTCGTGTGTGAAAAAAGCCAATTGTGGAAGCGTCCAGACAACTGGACGCGCCCATTTCCGAATCACGAGGCGCCGCTCACAAAACCACGCGTTGTGCCAAACCGCGTGCGGCTTTCGGTGGAGTTCAGTGGACCTTATTGAGGCGTCCGGGACCCTGGACGCCTCCACGAAAATATTCAAAAAAAATGATAAAAAATAGAATAAAATATTACTTCGGCCCGGATGGAGGTGTCCAGGGTCCTGGACGCCTCCACCCTCCGGAGCCCTATAAATAGAGGCCCCCCCCCCTCAGTTCTGAGGGAGCTTCTAAGAGATCCGATAGGCTACCGGAGCCCAGAGGCTACCGTAGTCATTTATAACCCGTGGGGTCTTTTGTAGGTGGAGGTTCCGCCGGCTTCTCAGGTGCCCACGCTCACGAGAGGAAGGTCGTCTTCATCCACCGCGCTTCCACGTCATCCCTACGCTGCCGGAGCTCCGCCGGATTTCACCATCGGCACATCCAATAAGCCAATCCTTTCCTTTTCTTCGTAGTTCTTTTGCATTCATCATCTCGCATCCTCTATCCCCCTTCATAAGGGCGCCTCTTCTTATATATTTCTTGCATCCATCATCTCATTTTTCTCCTACTCGAGTCCGAGAGGGGTTTAAAATCACACCAACCAGGTGTGTGTCCTGCCGCGATTTCGTTATTTTCATCACAAGGGATTGATACTACACTGCCATTTCCTAATTCTGTTTATCTACTGTCTGTTGTTTTGCAAGGGTCACTAAAGAAAGCCCTCTCCGTCGGCCGGCCGAAGGGGGAGGAAGAAGCAACCCGCCATCTCCCGCTCTTGAGGTAGGCGCGATCACTTTCTTTATTTTGGGGTCTTTTGGCCCCTGACGATCACATCATGTTCTCGAGGCCGCGGCGAGTCACTTCCCCAATGGCCGTTTAAATTCCCGTTCTTGTATTCTCTTTATATTCTGTTATATTCTTATCTGCTCATATTCTCGAGGCCGCGGCGAGTCACTTCCCCAATGGCCGTTTAAATTCGCGTTCTTATATTCTCTTTATATTCTGTTATATTCTTATCTGCTCATATTCTCGAGGCCGCGGCGAGTCACTTCCCCAATGGCCGTTTAAATTCCCGTTCTTATATTCTCTTTATATTTTGTTATTTTCTTATCTATTCATATTCTCGAGGCCGCGGCGAGTCACTTCCCCTATGGCCGTTTAAATTCCCGTTCTTTATATTCTCCTTATATTCTGTTATATTCTTATCTGCTCATATTCTCGAGGCCGCGACGAGTCACTTCCCCAATGACCGTTTCAATTCTTGCTATTTAATTTCTGCACCATTCCCGTCCCCCCGAGGCCGCGGCGAGTCACTTCCCGCTATGACCGTTTAACCCCCATATCTTGCTATATTACATTTATCCCGCTCGCCCCGCCGGAGCAATCTCCCGTGGTGGCCCCTTCTCTTTTCTCTTATTTCTGTGTTGCAGCAAACAAAAGGAGCCCGCGCGCTCCGCGTCTTCTTCGCTCCTCGAACCGCATGACGTTACTCACACCATCGAAAAATGAAGGCATGTGTATCGAATGCCCTTCGGGCATCATCCCTCTATTTGCTATGATCTAGGATCTAGCTCTTCGACCGTGAGGTCGAGTCAGTCAGAGACCAACCAAGCTCTGATACCAATTGTTGTGTCCTGAAGGGTGGCAATCAAGAGGGGAGGGGTGAATTGATTGGCCAAATAAAAATTAATTGCTTACTGAAATGCTAGTTGGAAAAAAAACCACAAACTAGAAGGAGATCTAGTTAAGCAAACACTCAACCATACCGGAAAAAGATCTCTCTCGCGAGTACTCGTAAATAAAAGTATGGGTGCTATGACGGAGATTTAGATCACTTAGGTACACATGAGGCCCACTCGTTCCAAAGCACGAAGAACAAACCACAAAGGAGGCACAGGAATTTTTAGGTGGTTCGGGTACACAACCGTGTCCCCTACGTCCACCCCTCACACATGAGGATTAATGCTCCACTATGAGGTGAGCCGCACACACACTGTAACAACATCCAACACACACACGGAAGCCTATTCTGGCCACCACACACACCC
Organism: Amorphophallus konjac; assembly: GCA_022559845.1. Lineage (NCBI taxonomy): Eukaryota > Viridiplantae > Streptophyta > Magnoliopsida > Alismatales > Araceae > Amorphophallus > Amorphophallus konjac. Next base: position 107,020,925 of record CM040125.1, on the reverse strand, counting down.
ACACGCTCGTATCAATGATCAAGAGCACACACACACATAAATGCGGTTCTATTAGTTCAAAGATTACAACAAATATTCAAGCTCAATCAACAAAGATTTGAGAGGTTTAGAATAGAGAAGATTTGCAGTGATTAGAGCTCCCCCTTTCTCTTCTTCGAATGTACTTGAACTCTATTGTAGGATGAAGACCGTTCTTGAAGGAGGATGATCGATTCTTGCACGTACACTTGTTGTATCTTGGATTTCTATGCAGCTTACAGCAAAGGAACGTTTGGAGACTTGAACCTCCATTCTTCCCTTCACATTCACACTCAGAACGATGTGGAAGAAGCCCTGGAGCTACTACTTGCGACCTGCACTCACAAGGGTTAGAAAGCAAAACGCAAATTTCAGATCTCACTGCTTGATTTGGGTTTGTGCAGATGGTTTTATGCTTCCAGATCGGTCAAGTTACACCCTGGGGACCAGATCCACGAATCTAGGAGTGATTTGAGGTAGAGGGACCGGACTGGTTTGACATTTAGGCCGTGGACGTGAAAGTCCACAAACGCGGCTCCGCAGAGTTGTCGACAGGCCATAGCAGAAAACTGCCGGCCAAAGCAATCTACAGATGGTGTCGACACCAGGTGTCGACAACAGGACATGGCCTATAGCAGAAAATTGCTGGCCAGTACAAGAATGAGTGGGTGACGACACCAGGTGTCGACACTAGCCTCCTGACAGAAGAAAAAATAAAACAGCAGAACATTGAGAAAATGGTGTCGACACCAGGTGTCGACACCAAGCAGTTGTGAGCCCAAAAATGCCCAATGAACTAGAAATTTAGACATACAACCTCACCGGGGTTCTGCCATTATAGGTTGGGTATTAGAGGTCCTTCCTTCCTGTGAGAACACCCCAAGAAAATTAAATTTGTATTGGCATTCATAGTACATATCCACTCATGCATTTCTCATTAAGTAATGAACCTATGAGTGATGAAAGAAGCTTACCCTTGTGGCTTTTACCATGTTCTTACCTGTCGGATAGAAAGGCATATGTTTGTGAACTCCATTGACCATCCATGAGGAGTTTATGCACAAGTCAGCACATATATCAGAGTGCATAAATTTATCAAACCGAACCACTTTGAAATGTGACCTTGTGAAAGACTTACACTAGTAGCATTGTTTTCCTCAACCCACGGGTTTCCAAAAACCATTTCAAATGTTTCATAGGAGAATAGCATCACTCCAATAAGTTTGCCCTGGATCGGCAAGTCCAAGTGCTGAGATTTTACCAAATCCACATGACAATGAATTCAACACACAGTTATGTAGGATTTCTAATCTCAAACCAACAATGAATCATGAACATACCCATTTCATAAACCATGAACTCATCGAAACAATCAAATTGAATCATTAATCCATTGTGCAACTTTGCATTTGACATCATCAAAACTCTTTGAGCCACACATCATAATCTTGGGAGCAACAGCACAGATGCATCCCACTTGCTTACTTATTATGTATGGAATGGATGTCGAACTGACTGTATAAATGGGGATAGCAGACAGCACAGATTTAATAAGAGTGATTCTACCTGCCTGAGAAAGAAATTTGCTCTGCCAACCCATAAGTTTTGCATTTATTTTGTCAAGCAAGAATTTGAAATGAGGAACTCTGCTTCTCCCTTTGAAAAGAGGAATACCTAAGTAGACAATGCTGTCAGATTTATGCTGGAACCTAGTTAACTGATGAATCATCTCTATAGCTTGATTATGCATGTGTTTTGACGCAATAAAAGAACTCTTGTTAGGATTAACCTGCTGCCCCGAAGGGTCTTCATAATTCTTCAAGAACCAACAAGGCTTTGATTGAAGATAAGCCACCATTCAAGAAAATAATAGAATCATCCGCAAACAAGATGTGAGAAATGGGAATGGCATGGCGTGGGAAATGATAAAACTGACAGTGGCCAGAGTTAAAAAGCTAAGTGAGACCCCTACTCAGGACCTCCTCAGCCAGGATAAAGAGTGCTGGAGCTAGGGGATCCCCCTGTCTAACCCCCCGAGAGGATTTAAAATAGCCATGAACTTGACCATTAAAGGCAATGGAAAACCAGCAGTTCATCAGGAGCTGAGAGATGAGGGACTTAAACCTGTGCAAGAATCCAAATCTTTGCAAGACATGTAGAATAAAATCCCATTCAATGCAGTCATACGCTTTGGCCATGTCAAGCTTAATAAGCATATTGTGACCTCTCACCGGCCTATCTATTTCCATGAAGAATTCCTTAGCCAGCAAAAAATTTTCAGTAATGCTTCTACCACTAACAAAACCACTTTGTTGTTCAGAAATGATCAAAGGGAGGATGCATCGCAGCCGATCACTTATGACTTTAGAGACCACCTTGTATATGAAGTTGCACAAACTAATTGGTCTAAAATCTGCAAAAGTAGAAGGGTTTTTAATCTTGGGAATCAAGCATAAAATAGAGGATGTAACACCCTTCAAGAGCCCCCATCCCAGAAAGAAACTTTGGATAGCAGATATAACATCCTTACCAACTATATCCCAGCAAGAGGTAAAGAAAGAACCAGTGAACCCATCGGGGCCAGGAGAACTGTTGCCAGAAGTAGAGAAAATAATGTTTTTGATCTCTCCAGCCGAAGGAATGGAACGTAAAGAAATATTCTACTATGTTGTGACCAATTTGGGAATGACATCCAGTAGATGCTCGCTGATGGTGTGCTCTTCAGAAGACAATAAGGATTTAAAAAAGTCCAGAGCACCATTAATTAATGTAGTCTGATCTTCCACCCAAGTTCCATCAATCTGCAGTTTGTGAATGAAAGCCCTTTGTCTTCTGATTTTAGTGTAGTGGTGAAAGAATTGGGTGTTGCGGTCACCATATTTAAGCCATTGGATTCTGGACTTTTGAAACCAGAATATATCTTCTCTATGAAGGGCTAATCTCATCTCAGCATTAGATTTAGACAAGTTCATCCGATTTTCCAAAGAAGGATTGTTATCAAAGGCTTCTTGCGACTGCTGCAGGTGAATCTCAGCAACCTCTTTAGCATGGTGAATGTCACCAAATACCTCCTTATTCCAATGCTTCAGAGCTTCCTTTAGTTGTTTGAGTTTATACTGCAATGAATAAAAAGGGTGACAGAGATGATCATACTTGCTCCACTGAATTTTGATAAAGTCCATAAAGTCTAGGTGAGTGAACCACATTTGCTGAAATATGAATATCCCTGGAAAGGATTGTCTAGGGCACATGTTTAAGAGTAGGGGAGCATGATCTGATGGCCCTCTGATCAGATGCTGGACTGATAAATTTGGCCATGAATTTACCCAGCTTGCATTATATAATACCCTGTTAAGTCTCACACGAATATGAGAAGCCCCAGTCTGATTGTTGGACAAAGTAAAAGGTGAACCAGTGAATCCAACATCAATTAAGCCAGTAGTAGTGATGAAGCTTTGAAAATCTATCATGGAAGAAGCTGAAGACATCAAACCAACCATCTTTTCTTCAGGAGAGGTAATACAATTGAAATCTCCACCAATCACCCAGGGAATAGAATCCTCGGAATTAAAATCCATAAGTGCATCAAACATGTCTCTGCGGATGCTAGAACTACATGATGCATATACTGCAGTGAAATACATTAGAGTAGAGTTCTTCTCCTTGATAGCAACAGTAATGAATTGAGGGTGCAACTCAATAACCTCAAGGGTAACATCAGAGTTATAGAACAACCAAATACTAGATGTAGCACAATTATTCCCAATAACAGAATGGATATTAATACGATGAGCCACTTTATTAGCATGACTAAAATCAATGCGAGGCTCAGAAATAGCAGCCAAACTAATCTTATGAGCTTTAATTAACTGGGCAAGACTTCTGACAGTCACCTTATTTCTCATACCCCTAGCATTCCATATAAGAGACGAATCAATCATTAACATGAGAGGAGGAATTGGAAGCTATTACCTTTGCTTTAGCTCAGGTAATGCGAGCATCACTGATTAAATCACCTGGAATAGCTAAGATTTCATTGACTTCTCTAGCTTGGGAATCGTTAACGGGGCCAATGTTACACTGAATCATCATCCGAGCATTTTCAGACTCAGCTAGATCAGAAATTGCAGTATTTCTAGTAAGATGGAGCTCCATGGAACTCTGAGTTTGAGCTTGAATAGAATGCTCTGAGGACCTCATCATGTTGGTATGAGTTGAGGGGATCTCCTTTGGAACCCTACTCACCTTATCACCACCCCTATCTAATAATAACGACTGCATAGAAGTATTGTCAGTATTGTCTTCATTGTCTCCCCTTGTGAACTGATTGTTAGTCACAACATTAGCATTGATTGATGTCGAGGAAGGGACCTCAGTAAGAGGAGTGACCGTATCATTGAGGGCTTCTATTAGACGAAAAGTTCCTGTGTCCAAATTACAGTTAGCCTCATTAGCATTAGAATGCCAAGTTGCTTCCTCTACCGAAAGTTGGTGACCAATGACAGTATCCTGCATTTCTCCACAACAGCAAACTACAATATCGCCAGAATTAGATTTACTGATAAAAGAAGGTTCCATGCTAAAATCCTGAGGAACAACTGGAGCAGAATTCTCCCCTTCTATGTGTGGTTGGTCCTGAGCATACCCTTCCTGCATAGAGAATTTTACACTGGGATCTGCCAGCTCTTGTAATTCTACTGCCTGAAGAAGAACCTCAAATTGGTTTTCCGAAGCCACATTATGTCGAACAGCCGGAGGGTTTGCGAGTCGGGGTTTATAGACCTGCCGAGGGTTCTTAGCTTCAGGATCTTGCACTAATGGAGGATGACCAATCCTTCCCATCCTTTTCTTACATTCATCACTGGAATGACCCAGTTTGTGACAGAACGAGCAAAGGACAGGAGCTGGATTATAACTAACTGATTGCCAGTATCCCACATCGTCCATATCAATCCACAATCACTCCCTGCGCAGAGCTGAAAGGTCCAATTCAATGTAGACCAAGGCTTCTGTGGTATCAGTCAAAGTTAAAGTCCTCTCATGAATGCGCAAGAGAGAGCCGAAATTTCCAGCAATTGAACGAAGACAATCTTCATGATATAGGTTCACCGGCAATGCATGAAAACCGATCCAAACCGGGATCGTTGGCGGATCAGCATCAAAATTGAAGTTAGAAGTCCACCGAAAGAATCGAAACAAAAAACTTCTTATATATAAGTTTTTCTGTATAAGAAGCTTCATAAAATTCGCATCACTGTCAAATCTAAGGAGAAGATGTCACACCCCGAGCGCGGAAGGAACCCGGAGTGCGTGACAAGTTTATATCGATCATGTCAATCCTAGCGTTAGTGTATTCGACACAAAGACTAAGTGCGCAAAAGTAAAGATAACCCAATCCTTTATTCAATCTCAAAAGTACTTCTATTACAATTCACTTCATGAAAGTGCTAAGACTCAATAAAGAAAAAGGTACAATGATTGACTCAAGAAAATAGAAAGATAAGACTAGTGACTCTTGGATGGATGGAGTAGCTCTAATCTCTTCACTCTTGACCTTCCCCATCCGATTGAATCTCGTCATCGGACTTACCTAAAAAATAGGGAAAACACTGAATGAGCGAACGCTCAGTAGGAATTATATCTCAAGAGCTAGCTTGCTTTAAGTAAATTACATGTTACATGAATGCAATAAAGCTATGCATGTTTGCGTAAAACGACAAGAGAATATAACAAGAGATAATTGAGTGATCTAGCATGCCTTTCAAGAAATTATGTCAAGATATTCAAGCAAGTATATTTATCATGTCATGTCGAGAATTGGCTATCACGTTTCAAGCAAGTATATAAATATCCTTTCCGGGTCACGTAAGTCATGTCATGTCAAGTCGAGTATGAGATGGTGGAATATCTAATCAAGCTAGTCATACACTTCGGTGCAATGCCACACCGTGATCATTACAACTCCCATAGGCACAAGTACTTTCAGGTGCTCCTCCCAGGACCAGATCGGGCCCTATATGCGCAGACATTGATCATGTATTTTTTGACATCCACTATAGTTATAGCCAATATAGAGTTTCAATGGAATAAGCTTGTAGGGACTTTAAGGTAGATCTTGTGGAATAGAATTTCAAGGATTGAACATGATGTATAAAGACAACAATAACGGTATAATCACGATTAACGATAAAACTAGGTGGAATCGGCTCCCTAATTGGGTGCCATGATAATAAGAATAAGCGCCCATATAAACATGGTTGCTCGTCCTTGTACACGAAATAGAATTAGTGTCCACAAGTACAACACTTAATTCTGAAGGAGTAATAATGGTATGGTTTCCCCATTCCATTAGTTCAAGAATATTCTCATGACATCCACATAGCACGTCATGAGGGCCGGTTTACCATGTTTCTATAGAGTGACATGGCAATTAAGTAGTGTCATGGGTTTTAATGGTACAACCAGCTCGGCTGCCTTGAGGGAATCCAACGCTAGCGGAGTCTTACGGAGGTCTCTATGATAAAGTCACCAATCCGAATGAACGGAATGTCCCGCGGAGGGTTCATTTATCACCGAGAAATAGTGGGTAATCGATAAAATAACGTGAAACATGGGACTATATTCACGGAATGGAATATAGTGCCTAATAGATAACTCACTGTCAATGGGTCCACGAAAATCAAGAAAATAGGGAATTGACGCCTTAGGTCACGTCTTCAATTCTAGAAATGGCGCCCTTATCAGGGTCGTCAGTTCAATAATTAACGACTGTTGGTACAGTCGTTACGATCAAATTACCGTTGATATTAAAATCTATAAGCATTTCCAATTTTCAGATATTACATAAATGGCGACTTAGCTTAAGTCTTCAATTCAGTGAATAACGCCTTAGTCACGGGCGTCGTATAGAAAACTGACGGTAGGGGGCATGTCGTTATTTCCAATAATCAGGTGAATTTCATGAAAATGTAAAATTTATGGGTTATTCACTAATTGGCACCTGTGTACGAGGGCATCCATTTAATTGACGACCTAGACACGGTCGTTATTTACTTGTCATATGATGGTTTTTAGAGTATGTCCAATCAAGGATCTAGAGACATGAACAGATAGAGAAAAATATCAAGAATTTACTAATATAATCATGCATTAGTTAACTCATCAGGGTTCATAGTTATTAAATTTTGATCATGCGTAATTATTAATTGACTAGTTCAATTGACGACTATTCGCAAGGGCATTAAATCAAAATAACGCCTTCAGTTAGGGCGTCATTTAATGTAAAACTGAAATCATGAAAACCGATATATCTATATCACCACTAACAACCTACATGCATGCAGATGGCCTAATAACCATAGGTTTTGCTTAACACTTGAGAAAACCTACCTTGGGTTGATGGTGTTTGATTGAAGGAATTGAAGAACCAAATGGAATAAGGTTTCTGGAGATACGGCAGCAACAGGAACAAAAAGAGTTGCAAGGCCCTTCCTTGTATGCACGAGATCCTTAGCGTAGCAGCAGCAACTTCGTGGAAGAATTATCAGGATGGAAAAGAAGCTTGCAGAGGCTTCTTCTTGTCTGCGATTAGAACAATATGGCAGCAACCACCTTCAGCAAGGAACCTTCAGCAAGGAAGAAGTGGAAGAAGAACTTCCCTGACAGAGGAGTAGTACGTGGGAAGAACTAATGTTTCAGCTGCCAATAGCTTCAATCTAAGGGAGACAGTGGCCTTCCCTTGACAAGAAGAGGATGGCAAGAGCAGAAGCAACACCAAGCAACATTAGAACAAGAGAGTAGCAGAAGGACGTCTTGGCATCTAGTATTAACATGGTTTCGATAGGAGAGGTTGGTATTAATAGGGGTTTGGGAACTCAGTGGGTTTGGAATTCGATTAGGAATAAAACTTCCTAGTGCAAGTCCTAATAGCATTAGGATTTCCTTAATTAACCATCTCGAACACAACACTTCCAATTCACGATCACAACCGCGTTAATGACGTTTATCTTAAGTGTTAAAATCTTTCGAGATTTTTATCTTTTTTTCTAGATGTGATCTAGATAGGAAATGTTAGGGGTATGAATTTTTCATTTTTCTCTATTTTTTCATATAATTAGTTTTCTAAAAATTTTTAATTCAAAAATAGGCACTATTCATTATAGAATAAAATAACGAGTTTCATTAAGTGGTCCCATTTGTAATCAACGCCTAAAGCAATAGCATCATTTACATTTTGGCATTTCTCCATGCCCTTGAAAAAACTAATATTATGTTTATACTCTGTAAACCTTATCTATATACCTTATTTTATGCCATTTGTACTTTAACTAAATAACGACATACTATATGCCGTCTTTTTAAATCACGCCTGCACGAAGAGGCGTCAGTTGCGTTTTTGGCCATGCTCCTTAACCTCCAATGGACTAATATTGTATATATATCCCTATAATTTTTATAACTCTCTTATCTATATACTTTAATTGATTAAAGATATTACTATTAATTTGCAAATAACGACCAAGTCAATGTCGTCATTTATTATTTTTCAACCTTTTTCCTCTGACCCTCAATTAACTAAAATTGTATATATATCCATTCTATCTCCCTTTTAACTATCTTTAAAGTATTTAAATCTTATATATATATCCTTCTTCCTTCTAATGAAATTATAATATAGTAAATGTATTAAAATTTTTAAATTAATAAGAAAATGTAAATTGACATTTTCTTCGAGATTTAATGATTCTTAATTCAATTAAAATTATGTTGTGCATTAAATGTTTACCTAAAAATAACATGTCATTCTTAAATTTATTATAATACAATAGTAGTGTCCATTCGTTCTTTTGTCAGACTTTTTAGGACGTAAGAGGGTCATGTACAAGGTCTGGGCCTTGTTTAATTATTGTTTTAAATTTATTTAGACTTTCTAGTCCTTTAATTTACCAGGGTTGCTACACCCTCCCCCACTTAAAAGAATTTGGTCCCCAAATTCAATTGTATATATATACGTGGAGAGTGTAGAGTACATACCCTTTAGAATAAGTCCGGGAATCGTTTCCTCATAGACTCCTCGGTCTCCCATATGGCTTCGTGTTCTGAGCATTTACTCCATTGCACCTTGACCATGGGAATAACTTTGTTCCTTAATATTCGTACCTTGCGATTGAGGATCTTCATGGGCTTTTGTTCATAAGTGAGATCCCTTTGAATCACCAGGTCTCCATGATCAATGATATGTGATGGATCGTGCATATACTTCTTCAACATAGATATGTGGAATACATTATGAACTTCGGACAATTGAGGAGGTAAGGCGACACGGTAAGCAACCTCGCCAACTCTTTCTAGTATCTCGAAAGGTCCAATAAATCTTGGTGTAAGCTTACCTTTAACACCAAATCTCCTTATTCCACACCCAGGTGATATCTTGAGAAATACGTGATCTCCAATTTGAAATTCGAGATCCTTTCTTCTTGTATCAACATAAGCCTTCTGTCTAGATTGAGCCACTTGAAGTCTTTTTCTAATGAGCTGAATCTTTTCAGTGGTATCCCTTACCATATCTAGGCCTAACAGTTGCTTTTCGCCAACTTCATCCCAGCACAAAGGTGATCGGCAACTCCTTCCGTATAAAGCTTCGAAAGGTGACATCTGTATGCTTGTCTGGTAACTATTATTGTATGCAAACTCGACCAAAGGAAAGTGCTCATGCCAGCTTCCACCAAAATTAATGATGCAAGCCCTGATCATATCTTCAACCACCTGATTCGTTCTTTCGGTCTGACCATCCGTCTGAGGATGAAAAGTAGTACTAAAATTAAGTCTCGTTCCCAGTGAATGTTGTAGACCCTTCCAGAAGTGTGAAGTAAATCGTCGGTCCCGGTCAGACACGATTGAGACAGGAACGCCATGTAGTCTAACTATCTCCTTGATGTATAAAGGAGCAAGAATATCAACTGACCATCGACTCTTGATTGGCAAGAAGTGTGCCGATTTCGTCATTCGGTCGATGATAACCCATATTCCATCATGTCCACCTTTTGATTTAGACAGACCCATAATAAAGTCCATACCGATATCCTCCCACTTCCACTTGGGAATATCTAGAGGATGTAGCTTATCGGCAGGCATTTGGTGTTCAGCCTTGACTTGTTGGCACGTGAGACAGCGAGACACAAAGTCTGCTACTTCTCTTTTCATATTGGACCACCAGAAGGTCCTTTTTAAATCTCGGTACATTTTGGTAGATCCTGGATGAATCGTGTACCTTGATCTGTGAGCTTCATCTAAGATCTTCTTCTTTAGCTCTGGACAATATGGGATGCAACTTCTATCTCTGAATAACAATCTTCCATTTGAAGCTAATTTGAAATCAGCTTGCTCTTCCATCTTGCCCTTGATTTCAACTAATATCTGGTCATTATCTTGCAGTCCTTGTATCTCTAAGAGTAGATCTGGTTGTATGCTCATATGGGATAGTGTGACACACTTACTTCCCTTGTCCATGCTTATATTAAGTCTAGTGAACTGTTCTAGCAACTTCCACTTCTGAATCATACAATTGGCTAATATTACTCTTGGCTTGCGACTGAGGGCATCAGCTACAAGGTTACCCTTTCCAGGATGATATTGGATAGTGAAGTCGAAGTCCTTGAGATATTCTAGCCAACAACTTTGTCTCATATTTAATTTCTTCTGAGAGAAGAGATACTTGAGACTTAAGTATACAGTAAGCTGCACTCCGTATAGATAATGTCTCCATATCTTTAATGCAAACACTACCGTAGCCAATTCTAGATCATGTACTGGGTAGTTCTCTTCATGCTTCTTTAGTTGTCGAGATGAGTAGGCTATAACTTTCCCTTGTTGCATTAAAACACATCCGAGACCAATGCCAGATGCATCGGTGTATACTTAAATTTCACGCCTTCAATTGGTAAAGCTAAGACCGGGGTAGTAGTTAGGTGATCTTTGAGGGCTTAGAATCTTCTTTCACATTCCTCACTCCATTCATAACGTATCACCTTGCGTGTTAGTCTAGTGAGTGGTACGGCAATCTTTGGATAAATCCTTGATGAATCGCTGGTAATAACCCGCAAGACCCAAGAAACTACGGATCTCGCTAGCATTGGTCGGTCTTTTCCAATTCTTTACAGCTTCAACCTTCGATGGATCTACAGATAAACCATCTTTTGATATAACATGTCCCAAGAAAGATACTTCTTCCAGCCAAAACTCACATTTACTGAGCTTTGCATATAACTGATTTGTCCTCAATATCTGTAATGAAATCCTCAAATACTCCTCATGTTCTTCCTTGGTCTTTGAATACATCAATGAAAACTACTATGAATTGATCTAGATGAGGCCTGAATATACTATTCATCAACTACATAAAGGCTGTAGGGGCATTGGTTAGTCCAAAAGGCATAACAACAAATTCGTAGTGCCTATACCTGCTCCTGAACGTGGTCTTATGAATATCCTCATCCTTGATTCTCAGTTGGTGATATCTTGACCGGAGATCAATCTTCGAGAAATACTTGGATCCAGATATTTGATCAAATAACTCATCGATTCTCAGCAGTGGATACTTGTTCTTGATAGTGAGATGATTCAACTGTCGATAGTCGATGCATAATCTCATGGATCCATATTTCTTCTTTACAAACAGCATAGGTGCTCCCTATGGGGAAGTGCTTGGTCTAATAAATCCCTTCTTTAGAAGTTCCATCAATTGTCCCTTTAACTCCTTGAGTTCGGCGGGGGACATCCTATATGGTGCCTTAGAAACTTGACCAGCACCAGGGACCAACTCGATGGTGAAGGCCACTTCTCTTTGTGGAAGTAATCCAGGCAAATCTTCCGGAAACACGTCCGAAAATTCTTGCACAGCAGGGATGCCTTCTATCTTAGTCTCCTTAGCCTCCTTAATAGTGACAAACGTAAGGAAAGATACACATCCTTTCCTTATTAGCTTGCTAGCTCGGAGAGCCGAAATAAGAGGTGACTTGCTCCGATTCTTAGGGCTAGTATAAATCAATTCCGAGAATTCCTTGAAAGTAACTTTGCTGTTACGGCAATCAACAGTTGCCTGATATTTGGATAACCAATCGGCTCCTAATATGATATCATAGTCCTTCATGTCTAGGCATATTAGGTCGATAGGGATATTTCTTCCTTCTACCAAGACTTCACAATTTTGGTAATGGTGAACAATATCGGCTTCATTGCCTAGGGGAGTTGAAATAACTAATTTTATCCACTCTGGTTCCATAGGTAATGGATCAGCAAACTTCTTGGAGATAAAAGAGTGCGATGCACCAGTAGCAAATAAGACATATGCAGACTTGGAACAAACTTGTAGTGTACCTTCTACCAGTCCACCTTCGTCTTGTTCTATCTCCTTAATAGCTTGGAGACGTGCATTCTTTGTCACCGGGCGCTTTCCGTCACCGGGTTGATCATTGAGTAGGGGACAGTCGGGAATCCGATGATCACGGCTCCCACAACGGAGACAAGCTCCTAGTTTTCTCCAATATTCTTCGGCCTTGTGCCCGGCCTTATCACAATGCCTACATACCACCTTAGAAGGTGTAGTGGTGATGGAGAAAGGTTTGGTCTTCTTGAACTTTTGCTCTTGGGAGGGAGTACCTCCATTACTCGGCCTCTTCTTGAAATTGGGTTTGAAGGAACCCTAACTAGTGACCTGTTCCTTCTTATCCTTCCCACAGATCCTATCAGATAGCTCCGTGGCATCTTCTAGTAACTGAGCTCAGCGTACCATCTCTGAATAGACCTGTATGTCCATCGGCGCCAGCTGTGTGATATATTGGGGTCTAAGCCCATTCAGGAATCTCCTAGCTTTCATATTCTCGGTACTAACTAGATGTTTAGCATATCGAGACAACCTGGACAATTGTGCCTCATACTCAGCCACCGACAAAGATCGTTGTTTAAGTGCGGCGAACTCGGCGGCCTTCTTCTCCTGGACTCGGTCCGAAAAATATTTATTGTTGAAATGTTCAACAAACTCTTCCCAAGTAACTTGTCCTTGATCTAATGTGGCTTCTACCGACTCCCACCAGCAGCGGGCGTCCCTTTCCAATTGAAACGTTGCTAACAAGACCTTCTCTTGGTCCGTGCATTGCATAACCCAAAAGATACGTTCGGTCTCCCGGATCCAGTGCTCGGCGTCATCCGGATCAGTGGATCCCATGAACTTAGGAGGGTTCATGTTCTTGAAGCTTTGGTAGAGATTTCGTGCTCCACGATGTGCACCTCGTTGTGCCACCTGTTGAAGTGCCTGGGTCATGCCTTGCAGAGTGCGTTGCATGTTGCGCCACTCGGCACGTTCGACAGCCATTGTCCTACAATTACAATAACTATATTAATATGTGAGTATGTTCAAAGGTTTTGATTCTAAGTTAACTTAACCCTTGGTTCTACCCAATCTCACCGGTTAAAGGTTTAAACCCATCCTTGGAATTGGGTTTCCTAGGAATTGAATATCCTAGGCTATGATACCACAAAAACTGTCACACCCCGAGCGCGGAAGGAACCCGGAGTGCGTGACAAGTTTATACATGTCAATCAGAGCGTTAGTGTATTCGACACAAAGACTGAGTGGGCAAAAGTAAAGATAACCCAATCCTTTATTCAATCTCAAAAGTACTTCTATTACAATTCACTTCATGAAAGTGCTAAGACTCAATAAAGAAAAAGGTACAATGATTGACTCAAGAAAATAGAAAGATAAGACTAATGACGCTTGGATGGATGGAGTAGCTCTAATCTCTTCACTCTTAACCTTCCCCATCAAATTGAGTCTCGTCATCGGACTCACCTGAAAAATAGAGAAAACACTGAATGAGCAAACGCTCAGTATGAATTATATCTCAAGAGCTAGCTTACTTAAAGTAAATTACATGTTACATGAATGCAATAAAGCTATACATGTTTGTGTAAAACGACAAGAGAGTATAACAAGAGATAATTGAGTGATCTATCATGTCTTTCAAGAAATTATGTTAGGATATTCAAGCAAGTATATTTATCATGTCATGTCGGGAATTGGCTATCACGTTTCAAGCAAGTATATAAATACCATTTCTGGGTCACGCAAGTCATGTCATGTCAAGTCGAGTATGAGATGGTGGAATGTGTAATCAAACTAGTCATGCACTTCGGTGCAATGCCACACCGTGATCATTACAACTCCCATGGGCACAAGTACTTTCGGGTGCTCCTCCTAGGACCAGATCAGGCAATATATGCGCATGCATTGATCGTGTATTTTTTGACATCCACTATACTTATAGCCAATATAAAGTTTCAATAGAATAAGCTTGCAGGGACTTTAAGGTAGATCTTGTGGAATAGAATTTCAAGGATTGAACATGATGTATAAATATAATAATAACGGTATAATCACGATTAACGATAAAACTAGGTAGAATCGGCTCCCTAATTGGGTGCCATGATAATAAGAATAAGCACCCATATAAACATGGTTGCTCGTCCTTGTACACGAAATAGAATTAGTGTCTGCAAGTACAACACTTAATTCTGAAGAAGTAATAATGGTATGGTTTCCCCATTCCATTAGTTCAAGAATATTCTCATGACATCCACATAGCACGTCACGAGGGCCGGTTTACCATGTTTCTATAGAGTGACATGGCAATTAAGTAGTGTCATGGGTTTTAATGGTACAACCAGCTCGGCTGCCTTGAGGGAATCCAAGACTAGCGGAGTCTTACGGAGGTCTCTATGATAAAGTCACAAATCCGAAGGAACGGAATATCTCGTGAAGGGTTCATCTATCACCGAGAAACAGTGGGTAATCGATAAAACAACGTGAAACGTGGGACTATATTCACGGAATGGAATATAGTGCCTAATACATAACTCACTGTCAGTGGGTCCACGAAAATCAAGAAAATAGGGAATTGACGCCTTAGGTCACGTCTTCAATTCTAGAAATGGCGCCCTTATCAGGGTCGTCAGTTCAATAATTAACGACTGTTGGTACAGTCGTTATGATCAAATTACCGTTGATATTAAAATATGTAAGTATGTCCAATTTTTAGATATTACATAAATGACGACTTAGCTTAAGTCTTCAATTCAGTGAATAACACCTTAGTCACGGGCGTCGTATAGAAAACTGACGGCAGGGGGCATGTCGTTATTTCCAATAATCAGGTGAATTTCATGAAAATGTAAAATTTATGGGTTATTCGCTAATTGGTGCCTGTGTTCGAGGGCATCTATTTAATTGACGACCTAGACACGGTCGTTATTTACTTGTCATATGATGGTTTTTGGAGTATGTCCAATCAAGGATCTAGAGACATGAACAGATAGAGAAAAATATCAGGAATTATTAATATAATCATGCATTAGTTAACTCATCATGGTTCATAGTTATTAAATTTTGATTGTGCGTAATTATTAATTGACTAGTTCAATTGACGACTATTCGCAAGGGCGTTAAATCAAAATAACGCCTTCAGTTAGGGCGTCAGTTAATGTAAAACTGAAATCATGAAAACCGATATATCAATATCACCACTAACAACCTACATGCATGCAGATGGCCTAATAACCATAGGTTTTGCTTAACACTTGAGAAAACCTACCTTGGGTTGATGGTGTTTGATTGAAGGAATTGAAGAACCAAATGGAATAAGGTTTCTGGAGATACGGCAGCAACAGGAACAAAAAGAGTTGCAAGGCCCTTCCTTGTATGCACGAGATCCTTAGCGTAGCAGCAGCAACTTCGTGGAAGAATTATCAGGATGCAAAAGAAGCTTGCAGAGGCTTCTTCTTGTCTACGATTAGAACAATATGGCAGTAACGACCTTCAGCAAGGAACCTTCAGCAAGGAAGAAGAGGAAGAAGAACTACCCCGGTAGAGGAGTAGTACGTGGGAAGAACTAATGTTTCAGCCGCCAATAGCTTCAATCTAAGGGAGACAGTGGCCTTCCCTTGACAAGAAGAGGATGGCAAGAGCAGAAGCAACACCAAGCAACAGTAGAACAAGGAAGTAGCAGAAGGACGTCTTGGCATCTAGTATTCACATGGTTTCGATAGTAGAGGTTGGTATTTATAGGGGTTTGGGAACCCAATTGATGTGACACATCCCAAGGATGACTAAGCATGAAATGAGCAACCTAGGACCTAGACCCGCAAGCATACAAGCACTCCAATGATTCTCACAATAGCGTCTTTCTCTCACGGCACACGCGATCACCCGGCGGGGCCGGGGGATGATGGCAAGGGTCCGGGGCAAGACCCAATGATTCTAATTGACTTAGTTGGCTTAGGCTGACCTCAAAGGGCCTAGGATTCCCAACTTAGTGGGCGGCTGGCCCGCAGGGCGGGGTTTGGGTGGCACTCTCTCCCGGTCCACGGTAGACACCTTCAAAGTAGCATACTAGTACGGGCTCTCTTCTCACCGTCCGACGGGCATTCAAAGCAATACTAAACTCGCAGAAATAAGGCAATCAAGGGTAGTATCAGAGGCTCACCTGATCGGTGTGAAAACACCGATCCCGCTCGGAGACGAGGGCGCGCCGGGAGGCGAGGGTATATACCCGATCGCTGCGGCGGTGTCGCTTGACCTGAAAGTGAAAGAAGTACAACACTACACCTCTCGCAGGAGGGGTGATCTTGGGGTAGGGATTAAGCTTAGTACAATCAAAATTACCTCCACGCAGGGAGGGGCCTTCAGCCGGCCAAGCGGGGTGGGGGAATTAAGCAAAGAAGACCGACTTTCCGAACTCCGCCGGTTCTGCAAAGCTTCAGGCTCGCTGGACAGGGTGTCGATGACGACGCTGCCACGGACTCCACAGAACTTCAAACTTGATGAAACCGGTGCCAAAAGTTTCCCAACTGACAGAGGATGATGTCTGAATATTTGCAGAAGCTCTGGAAGGCGGGGCTGATCGGACCGGTGACTGGAGCAGGACAGCAATGCTCTGCCACTGACTGATGCAGAACTGATGCAGTAGGTTGCAGAAGGCACTGCAGATACTCCCAAACTCCAAATGGAACGAAACTAGTGGTGGCGCGATCGTGGTCGGAGTAGCTTTGTGAATAAGTTAACGGAGCCACAATCCGTGGTCGGAGAAGAGAGTGGTGACCGGAGAAGTGGGGACTGGTCGAACCTGGACCCACAGGTGGCAGACTGCACACTCCGGCGAAGAAAATGGTAACTGATAGCTCCGGTGGCCGAATGAGGTCCTTCTTCTTGGAGATGAAAGATAACTGGACGTAGTTTCTGCCCTCCAAAAATGGCACTCAGATCCTTCACGAGCTGGCCGTGGCAGCTTCTGCTTTCAGCTTCAGGTCTTCAGACAGGGACAGAATGCGCAGTTAGACGAGATCCTCGAATACGAACAGCTCCGGACTCGGATGGATGCGAGACCACCACCGTTGGAAAGCTACCTCGCAGATGATTCCAGCAATATAGGCCTTGCCACCTGAATCTTTGAGAGACGGTCGTGGCTGCCTCTGCAAGTCGCTGCCACTCTGCTGCCTGAAACAGAGATAGAATGAGGAGAGGAAGAGGGTGTGGGGAAGGGGATGGCCAAGAGAGTAAGAGGTGGGAGGTGTGTATAATGGCTATGGAGGGGGGATGTGAGGTGTTTAGGGGTTGATGGATGGCTGTTGGGCTGGCTGGAGAAGCAGGGAGGAGGTGGGTGAAGGGGGGCTGCAGCTGGTGGAGGTGGTGATAGGGGTGGAGGTGCACTAGGGAGAGGGTGAGATGGAGAGGAGGAGGAGGAGGGCGACCAGACAAAGGGGAGTCTGGTTTGGGTCAACCTAGGGTGTGGGAGGGATGGGAGAGGGGAGGGAATTTCGAATTTGGGCTTTGGGAGAGGTTAATTCAGCCTTGGGAAGGTGGTGGGGTGCCTAGGGAAGGAGAGTGGGGTAGTTGGGGGTTGGAAGGTGGGGAGAGGATTGGAGGAGAGGCTCTTGGGACTAGAAGTGGAGTAAAGATGGCTTATGGGAAGTTGTAGGGAGTTAATGGAGGTAGGTGGGGGTTGGAAGTGGTTGGGAGGGGGGAGGAGAGAGGAGGAGTTCGCCCCTTTCCTGGTGGGAGAGAGAAGGAGAGATAGAGAGAGAGAGAGGTAATGAGAGAGTAAGAGAAGAGAAATTTAGTGGAGGGAAGAGATGTGGGAAATATTGCTATTCAAATGGATTCATCAAAAGTTGATTACATGGAGAGAGATGGGGCCTATTTATAGGCAACCACTCTTTACATGACCAAAATGACCCTGACATTAAGACAAAAGACCCAACAAGTCCTAGACTCAATCCATTAGGCCCAAACTAAGGTACTAAGGCCCAATTAAACAAAATAAGAGAAATAGACTAGAACAACATGACTCAATAAAAGAAAGTACATAAGATAGGACTCAATAAAAGGAAAATACATAAGATGAAACTTAGGAAATGAAGATAAGTGTAGATCATAGTCAATCCACATCAAGAGTGTGCAGGCGACCCGAGCCTAAGGGAGTGTCGTGAGATGTCCTCATCAAATCCCCCGGGGTGGGGAGAACTCGACCCTGTCGAGTATGGGTCCGCCTGGCTATAGTAACGCTCCAGAATATCGGGGTCCAAGCGCAGCAGGTCCTCCCGACTCACCCAAGTATCCTCTGTCGGGGGACGGTTCTTCCACCTAACCAGGTAGCCTTGATACACCTTGTGCCTAATAATGATACTCTGCTCATCCAGTATTACCTCTACCTACTCTCGTCGGTCTCTCAAGCTATGAAGTGGAGTCCCACCGGGAGTGTCTCTCTCAAGGGTGGGTAAAGGCTCGAGCTCCTCACTAGGTTCCACCGCCGGGCCCTTGTAGGGTACCAGGTCCGCCACATTGAAAGTAGGGTGTACCTCAAAACCCTCAGGTAGGTCTAGCTCATAAGCACTACTACCAAGTCGTCTCAGAACTCGAAAGGGTCCCGAACCCCGTGCCCTCAACTTGGAGGCAGGTCCCGGAAGGAGTCGCTCCGTCCTCACCATCACCAAGTCTCCCACTTGGAACTCGCAGTGGCGCCGATGAGCATCTGCCCGCCTTTTGTAAGTCTCATTGCTCTTTCCTATATGCTTGCGAGAATGCGTATGCCATGCACTATGATGTGATGTTGGTGTGAAAAGTATGGTGTGCAAAGGTGGACCTGGGCAGCCAAATGTAGACCGATCACACTTTGATTCCATGAAGACTGTGACAGACTTAGGAGGGCCGGGACATCCATAGATTAACCTTTTATGCATGGGTGTGACAAATGTCGGGGGTCCCGGACATCCATGTATGCTCCTCTCATGCTTAAGACTCATGATGAATGAAGGTGGGCCAATACATCCAAATACGGTCCACTTATGCTCCTACTTGACATGTGGGTGATGTGAATGAATGTACCCGACTTATGAATCATGTCAAATGGTGTGGTAAGCCTAGACTCATGCATATTTATCCCAAAGGTGACTTCCATGTGCATAGATGTGGGATGACTTTTGAAGTTCCATGTGAATGGGTCGAAGGGATCTAGGAAGGTGGTTATGGGGTGGGGCATTTCATCAATCCCACGGTGTTTGTTGCCTAAGGTCAATGCTCTCATGGTGTAACCCGATTCTAGGAAGGGAGGAGTTTGGGTCAACATGGGCGATATGGGTAGGGTGAGGTGAGTGGTGAATAGGGGGAGTGGGTTACATGGAGATCTAGGCTCCCTTAGGAAGGGGTTAAAGGGATCATGGTAAGGGTCACCTAGGTAGGGATACTCCATGTTCTCAAAGTCCTCAAATGGTGAGTCATCTTCCTCCAAATTATTTGGGCCAAGGTTACTAATGGGTTGGCCAATCAAAGCACTTGGGATCTCAATGGTTGGGGAGTAGCTTAGGATGGGTTCCTCCTCCATGGGAAGAAGGAGTATGATCTCACTTGTAAATTGGCCATTGGTGTAGATGGAAGTGATGGAGCCAACGGTGGGGTAAGCTAGGCTAATGGTGCTAGACTCCGACGGCCTCATGGCTAGCATATCGGTCAAGTGGACTTGCCAATGTAGGTAGGCCACTAAGTCTCCCAAATTTTCCACACAATAGGAGGTTTGATAAGTGACATGAGGCTGAGTGGGAATGATTTGGGATTGATGTCCCATGGGTAGGTGGCTTGGTTGTGAACTAGGAATGGTGAGTCCTTGCTTGAGCCATTGGAGTACGGACTCATCTATGGTGACGGTGTCATGGGGAAGGGTGTGTAGCTCTTGAGGAGCTAGGCTAGGAGTGGTGGGTGAGTTGTGTGGCCCTTGGATTTCCTCTATCTTGGGAGGTGGATCCGGATTGGTATCCCTCTCCACTTGGGTGAGGGTGTGGGTTGCAACTCCCAAGGACAATGGGGTAGGAAGGTCTATGGTGGGTGGGTTGGTGGTAGTCGATGCATGGCGCACTCGGGGTGGTGGGCAAGGGTGGACTTGGGTTGGGATAGGAAGGGGAAGTTGTGGAGGCCTAGGTTGGGGAAAGATTGGTGTAGGAAGCGGGAGGTGGGTTCGGTGAGGGGGTTTAGGTTGGTTGGCCTTGGAAGGTGCATCTTTCTTTAGGGGTGATGGAGGGATAATGGTGGGGTTCAAGGGGGCTTGTGGGATATGGGTTTGGTGGGGGAATTTGGGTTGGGGGGTGGTGGTCGTCATGGGCCTAGGTGGAGGGGTGGTCATGGGGCCCAATTGGGTTTGTGGAGCTATGGTTGTGGTGAGGACTTGTAGGTAGGGTGTAGATGTGGTGGTCGGGATAGGATAGGTGGGAAGTGGTGGGGAATGGGGGATTGGGGTCTTGGGTTGGCCAGGAGGGGGTGAAGGAGTTGAAGTGCTCCTTAGGCTTTGGTGATTCGGGTAGGAAGGGGACACATATTTTGCCCTAAGTTTCTCCTTCATGTCCTCCCAAGTGGTGATGGGAGTTTCCCTTCTAAGTATCCTTAACCCGACAATTTGCATCCAATGAGTTTCTGCCCGTTTGGTAAGTTACATTTTGGCAACCCAAGCCTTTTCATCTTTGGACATGGGATACCAAATGAAGTACTTGTCCAACATGGATTCCCAATCTAAATATTCTCTAGGAGAGGTTCCATCAAAGGTGGGAAGTGGGAGGGGGACCATTCTATCGTCCACCCTTGGGGTGGGCCCATTGTCACCTAATTGGGTAAGTTGACCATTTGTGCTATCTAGACGATCGAAGGCATTGTTCATGGTTCCCATGAGGTATTCAACATGGCCTTGGAGGTTATGTGTGTTGGTGGTGGGCTTCTCTTGGGGGTTTGAACTCATGGAGAGGGCTATTGGGTAAGGTCGGTATGAGGTGGCCATGCTAGTGGACAAAGAGATGCAACCGAGGACTCTAAATGCATAAACATGCCCTAGGACCAACTTGATAGAGACAAGTTGTGAACTTGCTCTGATACCACTTGATGTGACACAGCCCAAGGATGACTAAGCATGAAATGAGCAACCTAGGACCTAGACCCGCAAGCATACAAGCACTCCAATGATTCTCACAATAGCATCTTACTCTCACGGCACACGCGATCACCCGGCGGGGCCGGGGGATGATGGCAAGGGTTCGGGGTGAGACCCAATGATTCTAATTGACTTAGTTGGCTTAGTCTGACCTCAAAGGGCCTAGGATTCCCAACTTAGTGGGCGGCTGGCCCGCAGGGCGGGGTTCGGGTGGCACTCTCTCCCGGTCCACGGTGGACACCTTCAAAGTAGCATACTAGTACGGGCTCTCTTCTCACCATCCGACGGGCATTCAAAGCAATACTAAACTCGCAGAAATAAGGCAATCAAGGGTAGTATCAGAGGCTCACCTGATCGGTGTGAAAACACCGATCCCGCTCGGAGACGAGGGCGCGCCGGGAGGCGAGGGTATATACTCGATCGCCGCGGCGGTGTCGCTTGACCTGAAAGTGAAAGAAGTACAACACTACACCTCTCGCAGGAGGGGTGATCTTGGGGTAGGGATTAAGCTTTGTACAACCAAAATTACCTCCACGCAGGGAGGGGCCTTCAGCCGGCCAAGCGGGGTGGGGGAATTAAGCAAAGAAGACCGACTTTTCGAACTCCGCCGGTTCTACCAAGCTTCAGGCTCGCTGGATAGGGTGTCGATGACGACGCTGCCACGGACTCCACAGAACTTCAAACTTGATGAAACCGGTACCAAAAGTTTCCCAACTGACAGAGGATGATGTCTGAATATTTGCAGAAGCTCTGGAATGCGGGGCTGATCGGACCGGTGACTGGAGCAGGACAGCAACGCTCTGCCATAGACTGATGCTGAACTGATGCAGTAGGTTGCAGAAGGCACTGCGGATACTCCCAAACTCCAAATGGAACGAAACTGGCGGTGGCGCGATCGTGGTCAGAGTAGCTTTGAGTAGAAGTTGACGGGGCCACAATCCGAGGTCGGAGAAGAGAGTGGTGACCAGAGAAGTGGGGACTGGTCGAACCTGGACCCACAGGTGGCAGACTGCACACTCCAGCGAAGAAAATGGTAACTGATAGCTCCGATGGCCGAATGAGGTCCTTCTTCTTGGATATGAAAGTTAACTGGACGTAGTTTCTGCCCTCCAAAAATGGCACTCAAATCCTTCACGAGCTGGCCGTGGCAGCTTCTTCTTTCAGCTTCAGGTCTTCAGACAGGGACAGAATGCGCAGTTGGACGAGATCCTCGAATACGAACAGCTCCAGACTCGGATGGATGTGAGACCACCACCGTTGGAAAGCTACCTCGTAGAAGATTCCAGCAATATAGACCTTGCCACCTGAATCTTTGAGAGACGTTCATGGCTGCCTCTGCAAGTTGCTGCCACTCTGCTGCCTGAAACAGAGATAGAATGAGGAGAGAAAGAGGGTGTGGGGAAGGGGATGGCCAAGAGAGTAAGAGGTGGGAGGTGTGTCTAATGGCTATGGAGGGGGGATGTGAGGTGTTTAGGGGTTGATGGATGGCTGTTGGGCTGGCTGGAGAAGCAGGGAGGAGGTGGGTGAAGGGGGGCTGCAGCTGGTGGAGGTGGTGATAGGGGTGGAGGTGCACTAGGGAGAGGGTGAGATGGAGAGGAGGAGGAGGAGGGCGACCAGACCAAGGGGAGTCTAGTTTGGGTCGACCTAGGGTGTGGGAGGGATGGGAGAGGGGAGGGAATTTCGAATTTGGGCTTTGGGAGAGGTTAATTCAGCCTTGGGAAGGTGGTGGGGTGTCTAGGGAAGGAGAGTGGGGTAGTTGGGGGTTGGAAGGTGGGGAGAGGATTGGAGGAGAGGCTCTTGGGACTAGAAGTGGAGTAAAGATGGCTTATGGGAAGTTGTAGGGAGTTAATGGAGGTGGGTGGGGGTTGGAAGTGGTTGGGAGGGGGGAGGAGAGAGGAGGAGTTCGCCCCTTTCCTGGTGGGAGAGAGAAGGAGAGATAGAGAGAGAGAGAGGTAATGAGAGAGTAAGAGAAGAGAAATTTAGTGGAGGGAAGAGATGTGGGAAATATTGCTATTCAAATGGATTCATCAAAAGTTGATTACATGGAGAGAGATGGGGCCTATTTATAGGCAACCACTCTTTACATGACCAAAATGACCCTGACATTAAGACAAAAGACCCAACAAGTCCTAGACTCAATCCATTAGGCCCAAACTAAGGTACTAAGGCCCAATTAAACAAAATAAGAGAAATAGACTAGAACAACATGACTCAATAAAAGAAAGTACATAAGATAGGACTCAATAAAAGGAAAATACATAAGATGAAACTTAGGAAATGAAGATAAGTGTAGATCATAGTCAATCCACATCAAGAGTGTGCAGGCGACCCGAGCCAAAGGGAGTGTCGTGAGATGTCCTCATCACCAATGGGTTTGGAATTCGATTAGGAATCAAACTTCGTAGTACAAGTCCTAATAGCATTAGGATTTCCTTCATTAACCTTCTCGAACACAACACTTCCAATTCACGATCATAGCCGCGTTAATGACGTTTATCTTAAGTGTTAAAATCTTCCAAGATTTTTATCTTTTTTTCTTGATGTGATCTACATGGGAAATTTTAGGGGTATGGATTTTTTATTTTTCTCTATTTTTCAATATAATTAGTTTTCCAAAACTCTTTAATTCAAATATGGGCACTATTCATTTTAGAATAAAATAACGACTTTCATTAAGTCGTCCCATTTGTAATCAACGCCTAAAGCAATGGCGTCATTTGCATTTTGGCATTCCTCCATGCCCTTGAAAAGACTAAAATTGTGTTTATACTCTGTAAACCTTATCTATATACCTTATTTTATGCCATTTGTATTTTAACTAAATAACGACATACTATATGTCGTCTTTTTAAATCACGCCTGCACGGAGAGGCGTCAGTTGCATTTTTGGCCATTTCTCTTTAACCTCCAAAGGACTAATATTGTATATATATCCATATTATTTCTATAACTCTCTTATATATATACTTTAATTGATTAAAGATATTACAGTTAATTTGCAAATAACGACCAAGTCAATGTCATCATTTATTATTTTTCAACCTTTTTCCTCTGACCCTCAATTAACTAAAATTGTATATATATCCATTCAATCTCCATTTTCACTATCTTTAAAGTATTTAAATCTTATATATATATATCCTTCTTCCTTCTAATGAAATTATAATATAGTAAGTGTGGAATATTAAATTGTCTAAATTAATAAAAAAATATAAATTGACATTTTCTTCGAGATTTAATGATTCTTCATTCAATTAAAATTATGTTGTGCATTAAATGCTTACCTAAAAATAACATGTCATTCTTAAATTTATTATAATACAATAGTAGTGTCCATGAGTTCTTTTGTCAGACTTTTTAGGACGTAAGAGGGTCATGTACAAGGTCTGGGCCTTGTTTAATTATTGTTTTTAATTTCTTTAGACTTTCTAGTCCTTTAATTTACCAGGGTTGCTACAGAAGATGTCTTGGATTCAGCTTGCTCATGATGAAACCAGAGGAGATCGCCAACCGCTGAACAAGGCAGCTCTTAATCTCAGGAAATGAGGGCCTACCATACGAGCATTTGGCAACAATTGCAAATGGTAGAAGTTGCGTAGATGCCTGGATATCAGACTTAGAGAAGTATACCGCAAGCTCACCCCGATCTGTAAACGCCGGTTCCTTGATCGGAATAGAGGTGGTCGGTCACTGTTTAGAATCCAAGAGAGCTTGCACAAAGGTCTTTCGAACAGCTTGAGCTGGTGGAAAAGTGACCTCCGGAGGAATAGGATGACCCCCCATCGGCACCGGGGGACCCCCCGCCATACCGGCCATGGTCGGCAGGGAGGGGGACAGGTTGAGAGGGAATGAAGAACATAACGGGAAAGAGACGACACGGAGCTTCTCTCTCTAAAAGCTAGAGAGAGAATTCCCTCTTCCTTCCTCCTAGCTCTTCCCTTTGCATCCGAGCTCTACTATTTTGCTGACTTAGGCATCGGAGGGTCTTCCCCGGGGTTCTATCCTGGGCACCTTTGACTCGTTTCCCTTCTTACAGTTCACATTTCAAGAGTACGTGGACATCATCTTCCTCGCTCAGGAGCAGCGCGAGATAACCCCTCTTCACAAACTATATGATTTTGGCATGAAATTAGAATAAGATTAAAATAAGTTTATAACACCTGAAAAACATGAAATCTATCATGGTGGGTGCATAATATTACCAAAATCATGAATGCAAGATAGTAACTAGGAATAGGACCAAATATCTTAGGCTTAACATATGTCTATAAAGGCTAATCTGCGTTCTGTTTGGAGTTAACAGAGTGCAGAAAATAGAAAGAATAAGACGGTCTGATGAGAATCGCTTCTTGAAGTAGCGGTCAATCAGGAATTGCCTCCTAATAGTAGCGGTTCATGAGGAACTACCTTATGTCTATAACAGACAAAATGTAAATGATGTATGCAAGGCCTATCCTAGAGCAAATAATACATGAAAACATGTTATATCGAAAGGTAGAACATGATAGAATAGTATTGATGCATGGAGATGCGTGATTTTGGCCAAAGTTATCATTTTTTTCCATTAGATGCAGGGATATGCATGCTATGTAACCTAGTTGCGCAGTCCATTAAAAACATGGAATACAACATGTATAAAGCATAAAATCAAGCAAGGTTAAAGGGCTTTTAATCCTAACTTGATGTTTAAGCCGTTCATAAGATAAACTACCTCTGGGAATGCTCTTAGAGTTCAAATTTCTAACTGGAAGATGGTGCTAGTTCCTACACGTCCTACGTAGAAATAGCAACTTCTCGCCCTTCTATCTCCTTAACCTCTTGACCTAAATTCATGAGATTTGTATAGAAGTAAGAAGACATAACTGCGAACAAATAACTCTAAAGGATTGATGTGAAATTACCTCTGCTAGCGTCCCTACAACTTGGATCTTTCTCAGACAGACACGCTGGTTCCTGAGCGTCCTGCAGAGGAATGGCAACTTGCAAACGTTCTATCTCCTTGGA